>APFE030711792.1:5350-85468 GCA_000404065.3 Pinus taeda
TACTCTTCCCACTTGATTCCTCATGAACCAGGAACCTCTTCCTATCATTCGCCTGCATAATCAATTGTTCATCCACAAGGACAATTCGTGATGACCTTAGATATCATTTTTGGGATTCAACTGCGTTAAGTAAGTCATTCAAACGTATGACCATTTCCATGAGAGGTAGTCGTAACTAACTAATTTCTCATGATTTTTTTTTGAATAGTTCACTTAGCACTCATTGCATCGGGTGATGCTCATAGGGGTGAAGACGTGGGATTGAAACTAGTGAAATGTGGAGAACAAATCACATAGCATCAATCATCACTTCCGGGGCTTGCACCCGGTAACCAGGACTTCCCAGGAGGTCACCCATCCCAGAACTCCTCTGGCTCAAGCGCGCTTAACTGTGGAGTTTTTCCCCACAATCAAGCCCACTTAGCTTGCTACCCCATTTGCAAAACCTTAGCAAGTATTGTGCCTCATGAACCATTCAAGTAGAGATCCCTTGACTCTTTTTGAATTTAAGTAGGGGGTTTACGCAGTGCATTATATTAGATATCATTTTGGGATTTAACTTTGTTAAGTAAGTTATTCACATATGACCATTTCCATGAGAGGTAGTCGTAACTGACTAATTTCTCATGATTTTTGAATAGTTCACTTAGCACTCATTGCATCGGGTGATGCTCACAGGGGTGAAGAAGTGGGATTGGAACTAGTGAAATGTGGAGAACGAATCACATAGCATCAATCATCACTTCCGGGGCTTGCACCCGGTAACCAGGACTTCCCAGGAGGTCACCCATCCCAGAACTCCTCTGGCTCAAGCGCACTTAATTGTGGAGTTTTTCCCCACAATCAAGCCCACTTAGCTTGCTACCCCATTTGCAAAACCTTAGCAAGTATTGTGCCTCATGAACCATTCAAGTAGAGATCCCTTGACTCTTTTTGAATTTAAGTATGGGGGTTTACGCAGTGCATTATATTAGATATCATTTTTGGGATTCAACTGCGTTAAGTAAGTCATTCAAACATATGACCATTCCATGAGAGGTAGTCGTAAATGACTAATTTCTCATGATTTTTGAATAGTTCACTTAGCACTCATTGCATCGGGTGATGCTCACAGGGGTGAAGAAGTGGGATTGAAACTAGTGAAATGTGGAGAACGAATCACATAGCATAAATCATCACTTCCGGGGCTTGCACCCGGTAACCAGGACTTCCCAGGAGGTCACCCATCCCAGAACTCCTCTGGCTCAAGCGCGCTTAACTGTGGAGTTTTTCCCCACAATCAAGCCCACTTAGCTTGCTACCCCATTTGCAAAACCTTAGCAAGTATTGTGCCTCATGAACCATTCAAGTAGAGATCCCTTGACTCTTTTTGAATTTAAGTATGGGGGTTTACGAAGTGCATTATATTAGATATCATTTTGGGATTTCATAGCTGCCGAGTTCTAGTTTCTATAACTACTTCGGGTTCCAATATGATTTTTACTTCCTCGTCAAGTTCCAACAATATTGTTTGAACTGGGAGCTTGTCACCTATAATCTTCTTTAAGAATGAAAAATGGAGAGTTGGGGGCACTCGGGAAGATGCTGGAAGCTCCAATCTATATGCCATAGTACCAATCTTTTGTAACACCTTGTAAGGACCATAGTATTTTGGTGATAATTTAATTGTTCTTCTTAGCTTGCTTGAGGGACATTTGTTTGTATGTTTGTAGCTGTAGAAATACCCTGTCACCTACATCAAAACTTCTTTCACTGCAATACTGATCTACCTGTTTTTTCATTCTATTCTATGCCAAAGTGAGGTTATCCTTTAAGAGTTGGAGAACTTGTTGTTATTGAGGATATACCTTAACACCTTCATGAGATACAATATGACCCAAATATTCCACCTCTTGTACTCCAAAGAAACATTTGGAGGTTTTTTCATATAATTGTTTCTCCTTAAATAGTTTGAGCACTCTATAAATATGTTGAACATGATCCTTCCAAGACTTGCTGTAGATTAGTATATCATCAAAAAATACAAACACAAATTTTCTAAGGAAGGGTTTGAAAATGGAATTCATCAAACCTTGAAATGTAGAAGGTGCATTGGTAAGGCCAAAAGGCATGACCAAAAATTCATAATGACCCTCATGAGTTCTAAATGTTGTTTTCAGAATGTCTTCAGTCTTCATTTTGATTTGATGATATCCTTCATGAAGGTCCAAATTGCTGAAGTAAATTGATCCATGCAATTCATCCAATAATTCATCAATGAGAGGAATGGGAAATTTATCTTTAATAGTGAGCTTGTTAAGCTCCCTATAATCTAGACACATGTGCCATGATCCATCCTTCTTGTGCACCAATACTACTGGAGCAAAGAAAGAACTTTGACTAGGTTGAATTATACCAGCCTCTAGAATTTCTGCAACCATATGTTTAATTTCACTCTTTTGTGCATAGGGATATCTGTAAGGATTGATGTTTAGCATGATCATGATCATGCATAGGTGGAGGCCTTTGGGAGTCTCAAATACCTTGGAATGATTGTCCAAGACTTTTTGGAGATTTTGAGAAATAAATTATTTCGACATGGGAACCTCTAGTGAACATAATTGTGAAATTACGCCACATTGTTTTTTATTTATAAGCTTTGTCATGCTTTTAGAGATGATAACATTTCCCAGTTTCCTTGAAACACCCCTTAATTCAACTTCCTTTCCTTCTGAAAAAAAAAAGTTCTTGAAAATTAAAAGTTATCGTACCCAAAGATTGTAGCCACTGGAATCCTAGTACAACATTAGCACCACACATTGGAATGGAAAGAATTGGACTATTCAACACATATTATCCCATGGATAGCTTGATATTATGGAACTTTCTAGAGAAATTTATGGTTCTTCCATTTGAAACCATCACTTGACACTCTAGTGCTGGATATAGGAAGCAATTCAATTCCTTCGCTATCCTACAATGAATACAATTATGCGTACTGCATGAATCAATCAACACTATTACCTTTTTCTTCTTGATATGTCCTTATATCTTGATAGTTTGAGGAGTGGTTATTTTGGCCAATGCATTACATGATATGGTCAGATTCATTTCTTCTTTCTCTAGGCTTTGTTCCTTATATGTATCTTCTTCTTTTGATGTTTCTTGTTCCTTTTCTTCTTCCTCTTCACAATCTATGTAAAATAATTTCTTCTCAGTACATTTATGACCTTTAGTGTATTTGCTATCACAACTGTAACAAATCCCTTTTGCTCTTTTTTCTTCCAATTGTTGTGGTGTCAACCTTGTAGGTTGTGGAAGGTTAGGGGCAACAACACTTCCATCTTTATAGTTGTGATTGGTATGCTTCCTTGTTGCCATAATTTTTCTTTCAATTTTTCTTGGCAACTTGAATGCCTTCTTTAATGAGTCAAGTTCCCAAATGTGAACCTCATGTTGGATGTTATCATTTAATGTCCCTATGAACACATCAATCCTATACTCCTCTGTAATATATTTTACCCTTATATTCAATTTTTGGAAGTCCTCAATGTGATCCACCATTGAACCTTTTTGTTTGAGATCTATAACTTGGCTAAAAAAAATGTTTCCTTTTGTATCCTCATAATGTGCTATCATTTCTTTCGTAAAAATTGCCCAAGTGACAATTTGTTTATGGGAGAAAAGCCATGGATACCACACAAACTGATTGGGTTCCAAATATGAAGTTGCAATGTGTACCTTTTGTGTGTTTTGCACATTATGGAGATCAAAATATTGCTCCATCTGTAGTATCCATGTTATGAGATCCTTGCCATAAAACTTCATCATATCGATCTTTGGAACATGGTGGGTCTTTATTCCAATGTTAGAGTCTATGAAATCATGATTATCATTTCTTTTGTTCTCATCATGAGTTTTCTCTACTACCTTTTCACCATTAGGAAGCCTTTCTTGTAGCAACTTTGTTAAACCTTCCTTCAAACCTTCCACATATTTCTTCAAATATTCAATATTTTCCTTCTTCTAATCATGATTAACATTTCTTTTGTTCTCATTATGCTTTTGCTCTACTACCTTTTTGCAATTAGGAAGCCTTTCTTGTAGTAACATTGTCAAACCTTCTTTCCAACCTTCCATGTATTTCTTCCAATCTTCAATGTTGTCTTTCATACCGCCCATCTTATCTTCCACTTCTTTCTTTAAACCATCCATATTAGCTTCTGTTACGTTTTGTGAGAGTGAAATTTGTTGCACTTGGTCTTGTAACTTTGATATATCATGTTGCATTTTTGCCTCTTCTTCATGAGTCATGCTAGTGCTTCCAGGTTGTTTACTAGGTGTTTCCATTTTACTTCTTCGAGGCATCAATTAATGATAATTATGCTTCACTATGCCCTTTGAATTCCTTCAAAATAATTTTTCAAACCAAACTTATGCAAAATTAAAAAAAACTACACACATTTTTTCACTTTGTAGGAGCTCGATCTTGAATCTGATGTATCTATGAAATTTCGGATCCCCAAGGTATGAAATTGCGAATGGTGGTAGCCCTCTGAGTCCTCTTTCCAATGCCACTAGTCTAATCAAAATTGATTTATCCAAGAAAGTGTTATGCCCAATATCCCAAGATGACTTGATTATACACTTTTTCAGTAGAGTGAACTTGTAGAAAGTGCCATGTGTCACCGTTTCAACCTTCGGGCCTGAAAATAATGAAAAGCAAACTAAAGTTCATCATATTTCTATAGCTTCTTATGAAATTTCAATATGATACTCAGAGAGAAATTTATGACGATTTTCACAAGGTCACTTGTTTGGGATGTAATTTGGGAGCCTTGAAAAACCCTAAATTCCTTGGATCATATATCTAAAACTATAAAGAGACAAGATCTGAAAATTGGACCTGCGATTCATCAAGATTCCATATCAATTGGGTTTTAATTTTAGAGTCTGAACACTCACATAAAAGTAATTATAGTGGAAATTCCACGATGACCTTTTTGTGATGGAATTATGGAGCTCGCAAAGACCCTAACTTCCTCAAATCATATCTCTGAAAATATAGTGATACAAGATCTAAAATTTGGACATGACGTTTAGACCTATTTCAATTCAAATGGGTTTGTTTTTTAGCATATGAAAATTTGTAGAGAAAAAATTATAGGGACAATTCCATGATGACCTGTTTTGGAGCAGTGAAACCCTAGAATCCAAAGCTCTGATACCAAATGTTATGAAACTAGCTCACAAAAAGATAGAAAATATAGATTAGTGACTTCAAAATCAGCCTCTCTGAGGGGGGAACCTCCTTTAAATTACACAAATGAATAATTCTTGGACTATACAAATGACAATACCTCCTCTCTCTATATAGGATTCTAAGTGATCCCAACATAATCAGAGCCTACATAACAATAATATTGTAGGGGCACAACAATAACAATAGTTGGCGTCTATGGGGCACAATAATAACCACATGGGAAATACATGGGCACAAAAGTATAATAAGGGGGTTTCACTAATAAAAATAAGAGGCTACATTAGTAGTATAGGGACCTAGCAATCATAGTTGATTATGGTGAAGGATTTCCTCTGAGTGAGGATTTCAATGGAAGAAATGAGGATGATGAAGAATTTCCCCTGAACGAGGATTTGAAAAGAAATGATGATGATGATGATGATGGTGGTGGTGGATTTTCTCAGAGTGAGGATTACAAAAGAAAATATGATGATGGTGAAGGACTTCCTCTGAGAGATGTTTTCAATAGAATAAATCAAGATGGGGAAGAATTTCCTCCGAGCGAGAATTTCAAATGCACTGATGATGATGATGGGTTTCCTATGAGCTAGGATTTCAAAAGCAAAAATGAGGATATTCAAGGATTTCCTTCAAAAAATGATTTCAAAGGCACAAATGATCATGATGAATTTACTCCAAGCAAGGATTTCAAAAGAACATACGATGATGGTGATGGATTTACTCCTAGAAAGGATTTCAATGGAATAAATGAGGATGGTGAAGAATTTCCCCTGAGTGAGGATTTCAAAAGCACTGGTGTTGATGATGATGGATTTCCTCCAAGCAAGGATTACAAAATAAAATATTATTATGGTGAAGGATTTCCTCCAAGCAATGATTTTAACGGAAGAAATGAGGATAGTGAAGAATTTCCTCCGAGCAAGGATTTCAAAAGCACCAATGACAATGATGGATTTCCTTCAAGCGAGGATTACAAAAGAACATATGATGATGGTGATGGATTTATTTTGAATGAGAATTTTAATGGAGGAGATGAGGATGGTGAAGAATTTCCTTCGAGAGAGGATTTCAAAAGCACATATGAGATGGTGAAGAATTTCCTCAGAGTGAGGATTTCAAAAGCACAAATGAGGATGGTGAAGGATTTCCAATAGGAAAGGATTTTAAAGGCACCAGTGATGAGGATGGATATCCTCATGATGGATTTGCTCCAAGCAATTATTTCAAAAGAACAGATGATGATAGTGAAGAATTGAATCTTGTAAGTGAGGATGGTAATCAATATTTTCTAAGCAAGGATGGTGATGAATTTCTTGACTATGTTCAGAATGATCATAGTGAAGATAATATTCCTCCTAATGACGATGAAAATTCTTATAGAGAGGATAATGAAATGATGAAGACATTGCAAGCACATATTGTTTCTTGGAGCAGGACTAGACCTTTTTATATTGATCCAAGATAGTCTAGTTATACAAGGTATAAGATGAAATAGCTCATGAGAAGAAGTTCTATCATTAATCTGATTTCAAGTGAATGTTTTCAAAAGGATTGCTTGAAACATTCAAGTTTTCACTGGAGAAAAGGAAAAGATATTTGTTATTGAATAAAAGCATGTGAAATTCATATTTAGTGGGGTGCATGCAATCTACATTGACAAGTTATGATTATTATATTGGGAATTTATTGTTGTAGAAAGACTTTCAAAAAGTTTCATTCAATTGGTAATTTTCGCCTATCAAGAATTCAAACAAGATTGGAAAAAAATCCCACATTTTATTCAAAAGTTCATCATAGGCAAGAGATTGGGCCATTAGAAAATACTACAATGTCATGGATGCAAGAATTATTTTCAAAGCATGGATAATATATGGCAAATAATGACAAAATAAATATTCCAAATAATTTCTCAAGGCGATAAATCTACAACTTATACAAAGAATATGTAAACTTTGCTGAAGGAGATGGTATCTTTATTACATATGCATATTTTATGAGGATATGGAGGAAAAATTTAACAATAACCATATTCTTAAGAAGTCAAGCATGGGGGTTTGTAGTACGTGTTCTTCTTTTAAATCAAGAAGGGATAAATGTCAAGGGGTAGAAAGAGGTATGCTTACATAACATTATATTTTAAAATTGGATAGTTATCAACTATGAAAATGCATTTATTAGTAGGTTTCTTTTATATTATGTGTGGATTCCATTGCCAATGCATTTTAAGAGCATCAAAATCAACGAACAAGTGAAAGGAAAAAGTTTTATAAGCATTGAAAGAAGTGTCATGATAATCCATATAAATATTTTGGCTTGATAATTGATGGTATGGACCTGAAGAAAACAATTTTACCACATTTTTTTTTCACAAAAAAAAAATTATAGAAGGAAAATTTTATTCAATTTAATTTGGTTGGTTGTATGGTATTTAATGGGAAAATGTGTTCAAGGGTTTACTTTACAGCTCCAATATTCATAATGATGCAAATAACCATAATTCATGATGTGCTTTTTCATCGGTCTAGTAACCTTCTTGAAGTTTTTATCTGCAATTAGACAACACTAATCGTGTGAAAAAAATCAAATTATTTTTGGATATCTAAGAATGCTTGTTGAATTGGGAATTTTTCAAAAGGTAAACATTGGTTTCCTTCTTATTGGGCACACTTATTACCATATTGATTAGATGTTCAACTATTTTTTCAATAACATTGAGGAGGAAGGATGTTGGGAGCTTGCCATAATTAATTGAATGCATTAAGAAATCATAAATTCTAGAGCCTACTTTTCACATGTTAGAAGAAGCTATTGATATGTGAAGGTTTATTCTAGGATCACATGTTGAAGAGAAATAAATTGAATAACTTAATGACATTAGCTTCCAACATTAATTTCGTATAAAAAAATTTGATGGGAAAACACTTATATGGGGAAAGAAGTATTCAACTACAACAAAATGGGGGATGTCATCAGGTTTAACATTTTTGAAGATCATTCCAAATTATCCAATATTTTCATCAAATATATTTTTATTACAGTCAATCCTTGAATTCCACAATGCATGAAAACATAAGAGAGATATAAATTATTTTGAATACTTGGAAGAAATTAAAAAATCTATTAGAGATACATATGAATAATTTGGCTAATTCGGTTTGGTGGGAGTCTTTTTTCAATAATCAATGTGATATCATTTCAAGATCAAGAAATGAATATACACTTTTAAATAATCCATTTATTTGGCCACAAAATATGCCAAATGAACATGAGGAAAGAAACATGGTTTCACATCAAGATTCTTATGGTATTATTAATTCTTCATAGGTAAAGGAAAGATAAATGCATATTGGTTATAGAAGATCACATGTACAACGTGAAGCCATGGAAGACCTTTACAGGGGTTATGTGCAAGATGTCATGGAGTGTTGCATGATCCCAGTGTTAGCAGATGGAGATACACATGGTTATCCATTCCGGGCTGCCAAGGATATAAAGGTCATTAAAGAAAATGAAGATGTTACAATATTTTAAGTACATTCGTATGCCACAGATACATACCCATTCAATGGTGTGTATAAGCCGGAGAGCTTAGTTGATAAGAAAATTGGTAGAAAGAGAAAAAGAAAGGGTACAAATATAAATCATCACCGCATTGACCTCTTAAAATTGGAGGATGTTGACATACTTGTTTATGAGTTCAATTTAATAATGAGAATAACTCCACTTTTGGACCATAGATATTATGAAGATGTTTCTACCATAAGAAACAATGTTAAGATGGGAGGCTATTGAACCTAGATGTAGATCTAGAAGACTTTTGAAGTTTGAAATGGTGGGCATGCATATTGAATCAGATGGGGCACTAGTTGATGAAATAGAAGAATATGGGTCATTTTCATCTGCATCCAGTCATTCATCTGAAGATGTTGTAGAATTTGATAGTGTGCTAGAACTTATGAGTGATTTTGAATATTTATCTAAGACATGTTATGTAACTAATGTTTGCATGGTAACTTGAAAGAAATATTTTGACTTCCATATGATATTACAAGAAGTTATTAGTCATTTCTATGTTTGTTGGATTATATGCTTTAATTATGAAGAATTCATTTGTTTAGAATATCCACAATGCAACAATAACCTTGAGAAATAATTACGCCGAAAGGCCTTTCCTTTGCTGACTTTGGGTGGGAAAACATTGTTAACCCAACCAATCAGAATGTTAGGATTTCACCCATCTGGCCAATACCATCGTGACATATGTTTACCCTTCCATCTTGCCATTTGTCAAACTATGCCAACCTACACCCTCCTGCAATACTCCTCTCCCTTTAGCGTTTACTTCTCCAGCAAACTGGAAAGTTACCTCTCCTGCAGGTTAGCAAGGCTAGCCTTCAACATTTACTTCTCCTACAAACTAGAAAGGCAAGGTTTAGTATATACTAGTCGGACGGGAGTGAATAAGTTTGAACTGGAGAGGAGATACCCATGGTTGGAAGTCGTTGTTCTCTTAATTTCTATAGTGGAGCGGGAAAGGGAATCCATGGATGTGCATTGATTCAAACAAATCTTGCCCTATGGATTCTCCATGGTCTCCTTATTATCTCCACATCTCTTCTCAGCAACAAAATTTTTCGAGATGAAGGTGAGATATTCGAAAGGGAAACCATCTTATTCTGTGGCAATTATGAAGAACATGGCATTAGCTGTTAGATGTTTAAGAATCTGAAGGTTTATTGGTTTACATCGTGGCTGCAATATTCATGATTAAATTGGGGCATTAAGGTCAGTCTTTCTCTCTGACAGGGTGCCCTTTGGATTTTTTCTCTCCCAAACCCTGAGGGTTTGAAATTCGATTTCCACATAGCTTCCAAATTCTCGAGTCTAAAAATCCACCCTCCCGCGCTAGAAAATTTTCCATCCACCTTTGGACGCTAAACCCAGTGTTGTTCCTTCTATTTTTTTAGTTTGAAAGGATATAAATTTGATATTAAGGTGTTTTTACTATTTTCCCTTCACATTGAAAACTTTCAAGGTTATGAGCAACTAATTAGTATCTTAGTCCACACATCATTTCAAATTTGAGGAACTGTATTATTATAGGTTATTTGTTATTTGTGGTAGTTTTATCCCTTTCTTAGATGACTGGTATCAGAAACCAATCAAGGTTGACATCTACACTTGTAGGCATTTGTGACACACAAGCTACTCTTGGGAAGGTCATGGAGTGTATCAAATAAATGAAGCATAACCTTTCATAACTCATAGGTCATAGGAGTTATTATTTCATGCTTGGTGCATTGTAGCATGTTATTTGTTCTCAAGTCCAATGCAATGAAATTTCTTGGAATTTTTCGATTTATAATAGAAGATCGATAGTGGAAGAAAAAAAGTCCCTGTTTATACATCAGAATGGGAAACACCATCTTTGATATTTTTGGACAGATTCATTGTGCAAGATGTAAGGGAAGAATAGATGAGTAACTTAAGCCAAATTATTTTTTGTTTTTCTTATGCTATGCTAATGCATTTGTAAAGGTTTTAAGCATAATTTCTGAGCACTGGGTGCCCTTTGGATTTTTTTCTTTCCCAAACCCTAAGGGTTTGAAATTCGATTTCCACTTAGCTTTCCAATTCTCGCGTCAGAAAATCCACGCTCCCGCGTCAGAAAATACACCCTCCGCCTTTGGACGCCCTAAGCCTGATGATGTTCCTTTTGTTTTATTAGTTTTGAAAGGAAATAAATTTGATATTGAGGTGTTTTTACTATTTTCCCTTCACATTGAAAACTTTCAAGGTTATGAGCAACTAATTAGTATACTAGTTGACGCGCCATTTCAAATTTGAGGAACTGTATTATTATAGGTTGTTTGGTATTTGTGGTAGTTGTATCCCTTTCTTACATTACTGGTATCAGAATCCAATCAAGGTTGACATCTACACTTACAGGCATTTGTGACACACAGGCTACTGTTGGGAAAGTCAGGTACGTTTATCAAATTTATAAAGCATAACCTTTCATAACGCATAAGTCACAATTGTTTCATGCTTAGTGCATTGTAGCATGTTATTTGTTCTCAAGTCCAATGCAATGAAATCTTTTTGAATTTTTTGTTTCAGAAGAGATGATGGATAGTGGAAGAAAAAAGGTCCTCATTTGTACATTACAATGGGAAACACCATCTTTGAGATTTTTGGATAGATTCATTGTGCAAGATGTAAGGGACCAGTAGATGAGTAACTTAAGCCAAATTATTTTTGGTTTTTCTTATGCTATGCTCATGTGTCTGTAAAGGTTTTAAGCATAATTTATGAGCACCTTTTTTGTTTTTTCCAGGGTGGCATATCACTTGTTACATGATATAGTTTCCACTGTAAAGGAGACCATGACTCTAGATTTTAGGTTTGATTTCTTGATGTTTTCATTGCACGTGGCCTTGGTATTGTTTAACCTCATTATGTAGAAAAATTTTCCATCATTTATATTGCCTTTTATGCAAATATGTTAAACTTGAAAACAATCAAGTTGGGTATTTGCAAGAATAAATGGATTTACATGCTAAGTAGCCATCTCTATACTATGATATCCATCAATATTCTAGTGTCAATTATTAGATTTCTTTAATTATTTTCCATAAATCATAACTACCTGTTGGAAGGGAGGAATGCTTTATGGGGGTACTTCAACTCAAAATAGGTTAATTTCATGTCATATGGATGACAATTTGAGCAATATGAGGACCTAAATCCCTAAAATGAAGATACCATTGTGATACAAATTTCAAAGGTGAAACTCAAACTCTTACTTCTTATCTTTCTTCCTAAGTTTTATATCATCAACTTGGATTGATATTGGACTCAATAATTTACGTGTTTGCTCAATTCTGGAACATATATACCAGAATAGCATTATTAGTTTTGCTGGTGAAATCCCACATTGCATCATTTTATGTTACATTTGTTGCCCATAACATTGTACTATCCTCTCCTCTCTTTCTTTGCCTAATTTTGAATCTCTGTGTGGATCATAGGATTAACCAAGAGGGCCTAACATGCACCTTCTACACTCATTATGCTATATGTAGTTTTGGTCCAAGCTACAAATTTGACAATTCCATATGAAACTTAAATTAGAGTTAGTCAATCTCTTCGCCAATTGATACTCTAGTCAGGCATGATGAGATAAGATGTACATTGGATCCTCTTTCTTTATCTTTAGACTGAACAATTGAATCTATTGGAGGAAATTGTCTAGAACAATCTTCTATATCAGAAAATGAAGGAATAGATTCATAGTGTTCCCCTTTAAGAAGAAAAGTGGGTTTTTACTTTTTTTGCAAAGTTGACAATGTTTACTGTCTTAGATGTGATTGAGTTGTCTTATCCTGTCAACTAGGTGCATAAGCCAATCTAAAATTTTCTATTCAGGATTCAAGTCATTGACTAACTAAGCAACAGGTAATTTCTTTCCGAGAATTGTAGCCAAACTTGCCATGAATTTGATGAATGTTATGAAGCTCTTCATAATTGTCAAATTCCCTAGCTTGTGTAGATAAGACTGAATGAATCTCATTGTAACTAGAAATCCCATTACCCTTTATTTGTTGTGGTGAAAATGAGATGCTCTTTCCGTGTTGACTGGGGCAACATTTTCTATTTTTGTTTCTCAAGTGGACTTCTTAAGTCCCTTGACCCTTGATAAGTATTCATTTTACCAGATCCTTATGTAGTCTCAAGCAATGATTCCCTTGTAATGCCCGCTTATATTCACTATTTAGAGTTGCCCCTTTCTGCCTTCTATTTCTACTAGATTTAGTTTAGTATTTTTTGTTTATTTTCAATTATTATTTATTGTTCAGTATTTTCACTATGTTCATCTTGTACCTTTAGGCTTCTATTTAGTGGTTTCAGTTTAATACATTTGTACATTACATTGAGGAACTATTATCCCATGAAAGTTATGTTTGTGTCTTAATTTAGAAAATTTCCCATGATCTTATTGTACATTGACATGATTGGCCCTTAATCACATTCCATTTTGTGCTCAAGCCTCTATTTACTTGTGATCATCCTTCCTTTGAGCTATTGATTTGTACAATTTATGTGCTATTCATTCATTTATTTTTTATAATGAAATGCACATAGAAATTATATGTAATTCATTAGATCATTTTTCATGTTTTTACGCTTAAGCCTTGGGTCAAGGCAACCTAAATGGAAATGTAGGCACACTTACTAGAAGCATTCAATCTTCATATTTGCAAAATTAAATCCATTAAGGAATTGAAAATCCCCACATCCATAAAGCATCTCCAAGGATTTCTCAGGTTGACAGGGTATTATCACAAGTTTGTTAAGAATTATGGCATAATAGCTACACCTCTAACAACATTACTCAAGAAAGATGCATTTTCTAGGAATCCAAAAGAAACGAAGGCCTTTGAACATCTTAAAGAGGAAATGTGCCAAACACCGGTCTTAGCTACACTAGACTTCACAAAAACCTTTATTGTGGAATGTGATGCCTTAGAAAATGGAATTGGTGTTGTTTTAATGCAAGAAGAAAGACAGATTTCTTTCGAAAGTTGTCCAATCAAAGGAAAATATTTACAGAAAGCTATTTATGAGAAGGAAATGTTGGCAATACTACGCACACTTAAGAAATGGTGACCTTACCTAATGGGAAGACACTTCAAAGTAAAAACAGTTCATGATAGTCTTAAATACTTTTTGGAACAAATTTTATCTTCAAAAGACTAGAAAAAATGGGTCACAAAGATGTTGGGTTATGACTTTGAAATGATCTACAAAAAAGGGAAGAAAAATGTTGTTGCTGATGCACTCTCAAGAAAGTACGAGGATGTAGAAGCATTGATTTGTGCCATTTCTATTATCTAACCAGATTGGATAAATGAAGCAAGGGATGAATGGAAGAATGATGAAGAAGTGTGGGCATTCATTCAAAAGTTGCAGTAAGATCCCAGTACTTTTGATACATTTAGCTGGAAAAATGATTCGTTATGGTACAAAGATTGCTTATAAATCTATAAGAATTCCAAACTCAAACAAAATATTCAAAGGGACTTGCACACATCTCCCTTAGGAGGGCATTCAGGTTTTTTAAAAACTTACCATAGGGTTAAGAAGGATTTTTTTTGGGATGGCCTTAAATCTGATATTCAAAAGTTTGTGGTAGAATGTTTGGTTTTCCAACAAAATAAAGTCAATACAATTAAGACCCCAGGTCTATTACAACCTTTATCCATTCCAAGTCAATGTTGGGAGCAGGTTTTAATGGATTTTATCATAGGTTTACCCAAGTCTGATGGAAAGAGTGTCATCATGGTGGTAGTTGATAGAATTTCCAAGTATGCACACTTTGGTGCATTATCTCATCCATTTAAAGTCAGTACAATTGCTACTACATTTATGGAAACAATTCAATAGATACATGGAAACCCAAAGATTATTGTAAGTGATAGAGATCCTATTTTGATTGGAAATTTTTGGACATAACTATTTTCTTGTCTAGGTACTTAGTTAGCTCATAGCTCATCTTATTATCCTCAATTTGATGGGAAAACTGAGATAATGAACAAATGTTTGGAAGGATATCTCCATTGCTTTGTATCTAATAAAGAAACACAATGGGTCAAATGGTTTCCTCTCACTGAATGGTGATATAACACTTCCTTCCATATTGCACCAAAAATGACCCCATTTATGACACTTTATGGATGTCATCCACCATCCATCACATCGTATTTAATAGAAAATTCTAAGGTTCAAGCAGTGGAATATCACATCGAGCATCAACAAAAAGTTCTCCAACTCTTAAAGGATAGCCTCACTTTGGCACAAAATAGAATGAAACAACATGCAGATCAACATTGCAATGAAATATGTTTTGATGTAGGTGACTAGGTATTTCTATGGCTACAACCATACAAACAAATGTCCCTCAAGCAAGATAAGAAGGATAATAAATTATCACCAAAGAATTATGGTTCGTACAAGGTGTTGCAAAAGATTGGTACAATGGAATACAAATTGGAACTTCTTACATCTTCCCGAGTGCACCTAGTTTTCCATGTTTCATGCTTAAAGAAGGTTATAGGTGACAAGCTCCCAGTGCAAACAATATTTCCAGATCTTGACGAGGAAGGAAAAATCATATTGGAACCTGAAGCAGTCATAGAAATAAGAAATTGACAGCTGCGAAATCACTCAATTTCAAAGTATCTCTTCAAGTGGAAGAACATACCCACTGAAGATTCTACATGGGAGGATGAGAATTTTATACAAAAGCATCCATCACTACTCAATCGTTGAGGAAAACACATTTTGGAAGGAGAGGGGCATGTTAGGTCCCTATAATACTAGTGTATTCCATTATTATTATTGTCATTGTACCCCTTATTGTTATTGTTGTTGCCATGTTGTCCTCATATTGTTATTATTGTACCCCATAGAATCCCACTATTATTATTTTTGTGCCCTTACATTATTATTGTTATGTCGGCTCTAATTATATTGTGACCCCTTAGACTCCTATATATAGAAAGGAGGGTTTTTCATTTGTATCATCCAAGAATTTTTCATTTGTGTAATGTAAAGGAGGTTTCCCCCTCGAAGAGGCTACATTTTAGGTCGTTGATCTATCTCCTTCTTCTATTTTGTGAGCTAGTTGCATAACATATTGGGTCGAGGTAATATTCATTGGTTCATGTTGTTGACCTTTTATGTATATGAAGAGATGATTTGGCTTTGGGAAGTTGATGACTCATTGGTTATGGCTTCGAATGACGTGTCTTCCATTACATGAAGCATCAGGTTTCATATTTTTTACAATGGTTGTTTTGAAGCATTAAATTGGATTGAGCGATAGAAACAATTTTATTTTAAATAAAACTTCTAGATTCTCTCCCATCCAAGTTTGAGAGGAGCTTGATAAAAAATTTAAAAATATTGACATCTGAAAAAATCCAATGTGAGCTATCCATTTTAAATGTATGACATTTTCTTTATTTGAATCTTTAAAAATGAGAAAATTTCCACATAATTGTATTCGACTTTTGGACTTTTTTTGGGTGAAATATTTCATGTATTGTCTTACTATTATCAATGTTAGATTATTAATGTTTCAGTAAAACTCAAAGACAATGTTATTTTCGCAAATGAGTTATTGCATAATGCAATTTTTTCCTATTGTGCATAATGCAATTTTTCATATTCAATACTTTTATGAGTATAGGGATCACTGACATATAAATGTATTTTTTGATAATTATACTATCAAAGTAGGTTTTAAAAACTTGGGGCAACTCTTTGTTGATAGATATTATATATGAAAGCATGCACCTATATGAAAAATTAAAGAGAAATTTGTGATGAAGTAGTTATCTCAACAATAATGTAGAAGCTTAAAAAAAGTGAAGCAAATAACTTTCTCAAGAATTAC
Source organism: Pinus taeda (assembly GCA_000404065.3). Taxonomy (NCBI): domain Eukaryota; kingdom Viridiplantae; phylum Streptophyta; class Pinopsida; order Pinales; family Pinaceae; genus Pinus; species Pinus taeda. The sequence goes on from APFE030711792.1 coordinate 22,054, forward strand.
TAGAAAGTGAACTATACAACAATTAACTTTCTCAACGCTCCTTTGTAAACACTACTTGTCAAATTTGCTATAAGATGCCTACAAATGTAATTATTGGAGTAGGGATTGCATGTGGTTATTATTGGAATTCATTTCCGGTGGTCACGATTGTGTTCAAAGGCCAACTTAAATTTCTTGTAGGAAAAAGAGGATTACAAGAATTAATTAAAATTTCAATAGTGTTTACATCACATATAAAACTAAATATTTGTTTCCCTTTACCAAGAAATTTGGGAAGGATATATTTATGCCACAGTCTTATTGATTTCTCTTACGCGGTTAAGGTTGGATGGCCTTTTGTGATATATACAAAATGGAAATTAGATAATTGGTACATGCATAGGATAAGGTTGTGTGTGAATCCTTCTATGAACAAAGAGAATCCAATACACACATAAAATATTTGGGGAACAATCCACGACATCTTCACCCCAACCAAATTAAAACAATTCCAACTTATACAATCCTTGTACCATGTTCTTTTTATAAGCAGTTGATCTCTCACTATAATATTGGTACATGTTTAATTAAGGAAAATTAACAAATATATTCCTATAATGCAACAATTAATCAAAGTCAGCTTTAAAAGCATGGTTGGATACACTAAAATTCTCTATTTGGACCAATTGTAAATTTTTAAGAGGATGAAACTAGCATGTGCTTTCCAACTTGTTGGAAACTTTAACTAGGAACATTTTAAGTGCTAAAGGGAAACTTTAACTAGAAACATTTTAAGAGCTAAAGTTTATATAATGTGAATTTTAGAGAGCTATACATGTCTTGAGAATCCCATAAAAGTTTATACCAATTAAAATTTCTTTATTTTCATATTATGGCTTTAACATGTCAAGGGCGATTAACTTGATTTGTGGAGATAGATGTTTGAGTCTAACAACCCAATTTAGAACCCTCAATTAGATTTGCAACAAATAGTTGTTGCATATTTATAAACTAAAAAAGTTTACCTCAAAGAGATTCCTCAAATGAGGGGAAGTGCTCATGTTTCCTTCAAATGGGTATTTTGAAATATATATTATATTATATATATATATATATATATATATATATTATATTATATATATATATATATATATATATATATATATATAAAAATTTATAATAGAGTATCATTTAGCTTTTGAAAAGAAAAGAACAATTTGGATATTTGTACTTCTTGATATTATAGCATATAAGAATGATAATTTTTTTCATTATATCTAGAGGTGAAGGAACATGTATATTTTCAGTAAGTGTTATTAAAAATCTATTTATTATTTTGATTTATTTTAAATAACAAATTATTATTAATTAGGCATGTAACATTTTTTTCTATTTCTATAATTATTCTTTCTTGAAGCACAATTGAAGTGATAACTTGATGCTTCTTTGAAGATGTAATTTGTAGTGACAATGTGATTGCATTTTCACTCTTTTGCAAGTGTGTGACATCCTTAATAAACCTTAGTCGTATGAAGAAAGTATAGGATTTCTATTCCCATCAAGAAATCATCATAAATGTTATCATGATTGATATAGTATACCATCAATATGGTGTTTTGTAAGTGATTGATTTCTTTTGTTTCTTTATGTCATTTTCATGAATAAAGTTTGCTTGTTTCCGAGAGGAAAAATGTTGCTTAAAGAGGAAGAAGTGGAGTATTAATGTGGAACAAAATCCCAAATTAAGGATATGAGTCATATGGTTGAGTATCCTTGATGTAAAATGATGGCAACCACATGATATTGTTTCCCAATGTGTCTTCCATACAAAAACTAAGGTTACTTACCATTTTATCAATTTTAGACACCTTTGTCACAAATGTTTTTGCAATGATGCGATTTATTCGTAAATGTATTCATCACAAGGAAATTTAAATTCGACATTAAAATGGTATAAACACAAGGATAAATGTACATATTTGATTAAATACATGAGAGGTTATTGGTATTTAATGTTGCATTTTGTGATTATGTATCTTGATGTTATGTCTCCTTCAATTTTTTTTACCCATTCTTCATATTTTTTTATACAAACAACTTGCTTTTTAAAGATCTCTTCTGAAGAAATTAAATTGGCATAGATATATTAATCTCAAAATAATCAATGTTTTTTTTTTATTCATTTGTTGCAAGGGAAGGTTATAATTGAGCCTCTAAAAATAACATTATAGGATTTGTGGGTGGTTTGTAAAATCTTGGTTGAAAGGGTTTTCTTTTAATCATGGAAATTATTAATTCAATACTCATAGTTGTGATTTTGCAAATACTTTTTATTTCAAGTTTGGATGAGTTTGATGAAATTTTGATTTGTTGTGAAATTTAAGAATACTTAAATAATTAGACATGAACATAATATAAATAATAATAACTTGTAATTAAATAATAACCTTGTATTTGACATGATCCATGAAAATATGTGAACTTCAATGAAGGGCATTTGACTCATGTTATAAGGGGTCTTCATTTTGTAATATCATATATATTTTTTCTCATACATTTATAGATTATTTATTTATCTTAAATTGATATTTTTATAATCTAAATATTTTCTATATCTAATTGGTGAACCAAATTTGGTTGTCACATTTGGTATCAGAACTTTGTTTCTGATTCAACCATTAGCCATGCATGTAACATACCTAGTCCCTAATGCTTGAGTAAGGAAACTAGATATCAAATTTTTGCTTCATTTTAATCACTTCAAATCCCACTTCTAAGGTGTCCATCATCTTCTACATGTCGAGAGATTTGATTGACATAAAGTTTGTCTCTTTCAGAGTCTAGGGCACCAAGATATCCTTAGATTTTTTCTAAAAGAGAACCACATCAACATGTCCATACGTCTAACACGTGGAAAATGAAATAATCCTACCTTTATAGCCTTGTTTTTGTATATGTGAATCGTGATCATAACTGTAAAGGCCAATGTGGAAGCCATGACTAGTCAATAGGTGTTTCCTTTGTTGGCTTTGGGTGAGAAAACATTGTTCACCCAAACCATCAAAATTCTTGAATTTCGCCCTTCTGGCTAATACCATTGTGACATATATTTTCCCTTCCATCTTGCCATTTGTCAAACTATGCCCACCTACACCGTCGTGCCATACTCCTCTCCCTTCAGCATTTACTTCTCTTGCAGATTGGAAAGTTACTTCTCTTGTAGATTGGCAAAGGCAGGCCTTCAACATTTACTTCTCTTGCAAACTGGCAAGGTGGGCTTTCAGTAATAGCATAACAGGAGTGAATAAGTTTGAACAAGAGAGGAGATACCCATGGTTGGAAGTTGTTGTTCTTTTCATTTCTACATTAGAGCGGGAAGGGGTAGCCATGGCTGCGCATTGATTCAAACAAAACTTTCCCTATGGATTCTCTACGGTCTCCTTATTATCTCCACGTCTCTTCTTAGTGACAGGATTCATTGAGATGAAGGGGAAGATATTCGAAAGGGAAACCATCCTATTTTGTGGTAGTTCTGAAGAATAGAGCATTAGCTACTAGATGTTCAAGAATCTGAAGTTTTACTGGATTGCACTATTGTTGCAGTCTTCGTGATTAAAGTGGGGCATTAAGGTCAATCTTTCTCTTTGACACGGTTCCCTTTGGATTTTTTCTCTCCCAAACCCTAAGAGTTTGAAATTCGATTTCCACTTAGCTTCCCAATTATCACATCAGACAATCCACCCTCCCATGTCAAAATATCTGCACTCCGCCTTTGGATGCCCTAAAATGGATGTTGTTTCATTGAGATGAAGCAACAACATAAATAATAGGAGGGGTGAAAAGGGGTGATTTTGGTATTCAATCTTCAATCTGCTATTTGGGATGTGAAAGCTTCAAAATTTGGGTGATTTCTATGGAGAACTCTCATTTGGGTCTGGATTTGCTATTTTTAACTATATCCATGCATAAAACAGTGGGTTTTCTTAATCTTGGGAGCTCAACAAAGCCAGGTTTGACTTTTACCTCTCTCGTCTTTATCCTCAGAAACTTATCCACTTTGGGAATTTCTTCTTCTTAATGAGACGATTCCTTGTCTTGTTTGAGATCAAATTATTCTTCTGCATAATGAGGATTCTCTTGTTTAAGATCAGGTGGTTCATCAATGTATTACTTGAAACTAAAAACAACAACAACAAATTTTCCTCCAAAGAGTAAACTTTTTGAGTCTAACATTAATAATGGTGGAAAGTGCATTGATACAAGTAATCTAATATCATGTTTATTCTAAGTGACATATCCATTAATTTAGGAAAATAAAAAGGAAAATGAAAGTGAAAACCTACAATAAGAACTTGCACTAAAAAATTAAAAAATTAGTATGATATATTAGATTCTTATGATAAAATTTAAAGAAATAAAAAGAGAAAAAAGTGTCAAACCTCTTTGTTGTGACTATACATATTTTGTGAGTTATCTTGAGTGATAGTGTTGTACGTACAATATTGATGATGAAGTGGACTTGTTGGGAAGGAAATATTCTTATATAGATGTTACTGAGGTGGTGCACTGAAAGCTGAGTAGAGTGAGGTGGTGCATTGAAAGCTGAGTGGAGTGATTGTGAGGTACTTTTGTGGGAATATATAATGAAAATTTGGTAACTACAATTGCTTACTGATCCAACTATGGATCCCTCTGATTGTATGAAGGTCCAAGAATTTTCATTTTACTAAAGCTTCCCCAAATAAATGTGTCATGTTCTCCAGTTTCTAGAATCTTCCTTTTGTTTTCTAAGAGAGAGCATATTAAACTAAAGTCTCCTAGAATGATCCATGGATGATCTTCAATGATGGGAGAGAAACTGCTTAATGAGATAAAATATACGAGTTAGAATTTCATAGTTAGAATTTCAGAAATGGTGAACATGTTAGAGACAGTCACTTCCTCAAGATTCTGAAAGATTGCCAAACCTTGGGTTGTTCCCTGTGCATATATGACGACGAATTGAGAGTTTCTCCACTTGCATGTAATGATTCTATCAATATATTTAATGGAACACTTAGTTTCCTGTGTCATCATGAAATCTCCCCTTTCCATATTTTTCCAAGGATCATGTGCTTCCTTTGGTACCTCAAGCCCCTTATATTCCATCATATTACTTACATTGGGAACTCGGTTGGGTGGAGGAATGAACTTGGTTGGCTGGAGGAATATACTTCTGAGATCAGCTTGATTCATTTTGAATTGATCAACATTTCCTTTAACTGTTCAAGGATTTTTTATTGGATTTCCCTCCCTTTTTTCTTTTCCTCTTTGTACACATTTTTGTACATCGTGGGAAAAACATGAAAATATGGTTCTCTCATTTCATATAAAAACCTAAAAAACCTAAGAATATGTTCGTTATTTCAAAAAAAATGCTGAAATAAACCAAAAAAAATGCACGGTAATGACAACAATTTTAAATTCAACACATGAAGGAAATGCCTAGGCACAAAATCATGGCAATATGTGATTTTAACAACCTAAAAATAGAACTTTGAAATTTAGCACATGAAGGAAATCAGGGACAAAATCCTGCTTGTCGAATATCTCTTGCCACAAATAAATCAAGCACCTAAGCCTCCACTTTCAGTTCTAGATTCTCTATTTCACATTGTTCTGACCGACATGCACCAATGTTCTAATTGAAACTCATGGGAATATCTAGGCGTCGAGTTACACCCTCTTAAAATTAATTAAGAGAACAACCTCTCCACTAGATCTAGATATATTTCATTTCTGTAAAACATACTAGGATAAGACTCCTGTGTTTGAATCACCTATGTGTTAGAGACTTCAATGCATAAATCTCCATAATAAAGAAAGAATTAAAAATGACAATTGGATCCGAGAGATGAGTTCTTTATGATGAGTGGATTCTAAATAAGAAATGTGGATAATAATAAAGTCATTTCATAAATTAGAGTAAAAATATCATTTGAAGTTTTGTTTTTACTTAGTTATGTTGTTTTTTTTAATAAAGGAATAAGGCAACTAGGCCATTTCATAATTTCATGACAAGAGTTAATTCAAACCACTACCATTATATCTCTATGTGCCTACATACACCCCTTTAATAGACAACAAATAATTAGAAGAATTTGAACTTTGAATCTCATAATTTATATAACACTTGATATTAAAGTCATTATCAATTAAATATTCCAAAAACTAGTTACTAAAATATGTTGAAGCATATAAAATATTTGGTTTTTTTATCAATAATAAGAATGAAAAAATAAATATTTGATTCAAATATATTGCTTCTCTTTAAAAATATTAACTATAACTAGAGCAGATGCATTTTTCATTGAAGGTATGGATTAAATTATCATAAGGCAAAAACTTTGAATGACAAACATTTGGTACCAATTTTCACATTGCAGTACTGCTGTTCAAGTTACATGTCAAGAAACTATAAATTTGTAAATTTTGTCCCCTGTACTGTGTACACAAATTAAGTACAAAATCGTGATCTTGAATTGGTCTCTTTCATAGAAATTTATATTCTGGCACAATAAAATCTTGTATACAAAGTTGTTGAAGGGTTCTAACATGTTTTCTATACATGTATAACTTAAATTATATTGTATAACTTAAATTATATTTTATATTTTAACTTGAGGTTTGCATATCTCGCATGAGATATACGTTATAGTGACCGCTTGCACCAGAGATTGAAAGAATAATATAATAGTTTTATGAAAACACAACTTTAATAAATGTGACAGTTTTTTTTTTGCTCGGTAAAGACTAAATCTATTAAGTAAAAGAAAAAATATAGTACAAACATAAGAAGCAAGAGATCGGCCGACCGGAAATGATGGATCCATCAACCTCGGTCCCGGAAGAAAGAAGTAAACTCACAGTTACCACAAGTAACACGAGAGCAAAGACAGACTAACAGGCTTTTACCCCACAGGGGGAGAAGCTACAACACAGAGTTTTTTCCCGTTCTTTTTGTTGACTTTTTTCCAGCCAACCTCGGGAGAAAGTGCTAAAACAACTTGCAAGCTGGAATTCTCGATCTTTGGGCAATCCTTTTCTGAATCAGAGGAGGAAGTCTCATGTGCGCGCTTCTGGGAGATTGCGGAGACATGGGCGGGTCCCTTTGAGTCCGAAGGCGGAACCCTCGGCTGGGGCGCCTGGTCCGGTTCTGGATCGCTTTCCTCATCCTCCGAACTTGGGGAGCAAGAGCTTCCGGCTGGCGGTGGAGGACAGGGAACCCAACGCTTGGGCTTGGATTTTGCAAAGAAGCCTTTTTTCATATTTGATGCCTACGAAGGGCAGGAGTGCTGCAGGTGCCCTGTTAGGTGACAATGGCGGCATCGGAAAGCAGTGTTTTCGTAGTCTAGAATTTGGGTCCAAACAGAGTCATTGATCTTGAGATTGATTTGCTCTGGCAATCCCTTACTCAAATCTAGCTCCACACATATTCTAGCATATGTATAGAGCCCTTGCATTTCCCTCTCATAGTCACCCATTATGAAGCAGCCCAAGGTGTTGCCTATTTGCCTGTAAACAGAAGTACTCCACAGGTGAATTGGGAGGTTGGGAAGTCTGATCTAGACAGGGGCTTTAGTGATGACAGCTGAGGCTGGGTCAAAGTCTGGGAACCATGGAGTCAAAAAGAGGCCTGCTGAGCCCATGAACCATGGGCCTTCTTCTAAGGCCTTTTCGTAGTGCTCGATGAGATTGAACAGCACTATGAAGTATCCCTTTGCACAGAAATGAACTTTGCAGCGATGAGTCCAGTTGTCTTTGATCCAGTCATAAAGATCCTTTGAGCGAGGCCAGAGCCCGTTGAATCTGCATATGATGGCTCTTTCAGCAAATTGTTGGGTGTGGTCTGCAAGGGCAGAGGAGGAGATCCCAACAGAGGGAACTTCCTCCAACTTGTCAACCAAAAAAGGCTTGGGTTTGGGAGGTTCAGGTGAAGCTGGTATCTCAGAGCTGACTGCAGCTTTGTAGGAGAATGGAGTAGAAGAAGATTGACCTGCAGCTCCACCTCTCAAACGAAAGGAGAACACTAAAGAGCTGTTGTTTTTGATGCTGTAAAAAGAGAGAGGAAACTGATCATCGAGCTGTTTACCTTGAAAAAGAAGCCTCTGTAGAGCTGAGGGAAGCCCAAGTCTGTGCTCCAAATTTGCCTTGAGGTTCTGCACCAGATCTGTAGAGTTTACCCATTGCAGAATGGTCTTGCCCAGAATTTGTGCGATTTGAACCTGAAAAGGGGCAGAGGAATTTTCCGAAGAGTTCTGGATCAGCATGGGGCTGGAACCCTTTGAGTTTCCCAACTCTTTACGCCAAGGAGGCAGCGATAGAGGAGACATCTTCTGCCCAAGGCGTCTATATCTCCAGCTCGAGAACGCAGCAAGAACAAGGGAGTCTGATCTGAGTAGAGGCTCCATATCAGTGTAGAAACTAGAACTTCCCTGGCTACTATTCGTGCCTATGCTTAACACAAGAATGATAGCCCCTTCCTGCTGCACATCCTCCTCAAAGAGCAACAGCTTAGATTCGCTCCTGAAGATCCTGGAACGAGCCTCCCATTCCCCCGCAGGTTTGCTCAGGGACCAAGCCGCAGGCGAGATCAGGAAGGCAGCGGTGGCGGCGACAGCTTCAAAGTCTAGAGTCAGCATCGCAGGTTTGGTTAGGGGTCGAGCCGCAGGCGAGATCAGGAAGGCAGTGGTGGCGGTGGCCGCTTCAAAGTCTGGAATCAGCGCCTGCTCATGGATTCTGCATAAAATCTTTTTCAAATAAGGTGGGGTTTGCGCCGACCTCCAGATCTGGAAAGGCAAGTGCCCTCCTGCGACAGAGAGCCGAAGCCGGCTAGAGGCCAAGGGCACAGAGGCGCCGGCGGCTTTAGGGTTCAAAGCTCCTCTCTTTGACATCGTTTTGGTTTGGGTCGTGCACTAAATAAATGTGACAGTTATTTGTTATAAGTTTTGGAGTTTTTTTTGGAATATTTTTGCTTTTAGAAAAACACAGGTTTAATAAATGTTGTACTTATTTGTTATAACTTTTGGAGTTTTTTTTGGAATATTTTTCTTTAAATTTGTTTAAAATATGGTAAGAATTTATTTTAATTAGGAGTAGTATAAAGGGTAACATTTTTGCTTGGAAAATAATGGAAATTTTGATAAGATTCTGAGAAAATTTTGCAGTATCAATCTTTAGGATTTTGATATCCCAGGGTTTTTGATGATGCTAAATCTATTTCCACCATTAAAAAAACAATACAAACACTCCGATACTCATAAAAAAAGTAAATGTACAGATTTCAGTGAAAATTAACTTTCTGAACAAAATTGTGGCCTCAGTAAAATACCTTTTAATTATAAGTTTAAATTGTGAACTCTCTACAATTAAAGTGCCTTAAGATTTTTCAAGATATTAAATTTAAGTGTGAGCTCTTTATAATTAGAATGCCTTAAGGTCCTTTGAATGTTAAATTCTCAAAAACTCATATTATTTAAAGGAAGTCTAGTTAATAACTATAAAAATACCATAACTAAACAATACCTTAGCAAATTATTATTAAAATGACCATAAAATACTACAGTAATGTATTTTACTTCGAATACTTCAAGTCAGAATTAGCATTCGTTACATGCCTCATGGCGTTAATCTGGAGCACTTTCTCGTGATTCTTGAATCCACAAAAATGGTCTCGATTGAACACAATAGATACAACAATTCATAGCCTTTGCAGTCATGGAGTCGGTGGAGTTGTGGTTTGTCTGTTTGACCAACGAACCGAAATAATAACCTCCGAGACTACCAATTTGCTATAGTTTACCTGAGAATCAAATGATGTAGGGTTCGAAGCTTTTTACATGATATTAGTATTATTCACTGTAGTTTACTTGGGAATTGAATGATGTAGTGTTTGAAGCTTTACATAATGTTGAAGTATTATTTAATTGATAACTATAATATGTTTTTTTCTTTGTTCAGGTATTTCTTCTAATCAATTTTATTGTAAGTTGGATTCCAGTTGTGATGTGATCTAATCTACAGAATTCAAGTACCTCTCCTATATCAAAAATTTGTGAGAAAATCATCATTATATTTTATTTGAACTATATATATAATATATATATATATATATTAAAATCATACTTTTGCCTGAGTAAACTAATTATAATGTATTTTTAAAATTCTTTTGGAGACTAGGATAACACTTTCATTATAGTTATATGGTTTGGTTCAAAATTCTGTTTTTTTAACGATTAACCCTAGTGTTATTTTTATCCATGTAGCACGGTTTAGCTTCATGTACATTACACTTCACTACTTTTCATTTTTACTCATCAAACCCAACATCCACGGGACATCCAAAATATACATAATTATAGTATGCAAAGATGAATTTCTGGAAAACAAAATTTCAAATGACTACCCAAAAGTGGCATTGACAGTGACAAACAAGGGGAACCATGCCAGGTACTCTGCTTTCGAACTCTGATAATTGACTAAATATAGAAAAGACATATGTTATGTGCTTTGTTTATAGAAATTATTCAACAACTAAGCAAACAATGAACATTCCAGCCTTTTAGTAGTAAGGCAAAGAGATGGAGAAAGTGCAAGAATTAATTAGAGATGAAAATGATGATAAATATGTTTGGTGTTGTGCAAGTTTCAATGAATATTGATAGGTATATCCAATGATATTGGTAGTCATATCTAGTGAAATCAAAAGTCATTGGATACATTATTTGACTAGGTGTTATTAGTGATTTATAGTGAGGAAACAACCATCAATATATTCTTATTTTTTTTTTTTTTTTTGAAAATCAAACTTTTTCTCACACTTTACATGATCTTGTGGGTTATCACTAAAAGTGTTTGTTTTTTATTTTGACATCAATAATTTCAATGCTTTATGAAATAATGCTTTCCTTGTTGCTGATAATTTAAGGTTGATCAATTTATCAAGTTGTCCAGGTGCTCTCATGTTTGATTCCAAGTAATTATAGTACGAGTCAACATTATCTTCTTTTATTTTCTATTTATATTGGCAGATTCTTGGTTCATTTCTTTATGGAAGTTAGAATAATTTTTTTTAACGCTGGTGAGTGATCCAAATTTGGTTAAAGGAATTGCTAGGTCTACAATCACTGTTTCCAACCTTCGAAAACACTCATACAAATTAGGGCATTTCTTTGTAACTCTTGTGCAAATGCTAGTTTATGTTTCATTCAACCTACTAGTATTGATATTTTGATTAAAAGTAAAAAATATTAGAAATTAATGTTGAATTTTTAAGTTATATAATGATATTTTCATGATATTATTTATTGTTATCATTTGATATACCATAGTTAATAAAAAATGTTGCAATTTTAATGCCCCATTAAAAGGGGATACTTCATTTTGATGGTCGATTTTTAAGTTTTTGTTGCAATGGGACAAGTTGTCATAGGCTAACATTTGAAAACAACTATACTCTTAACATTTAAAATAAAAATTACTCTTGGTATAATGTCTCTTTCAGTCAAGTGTTCATTTTAAAGTTTTTTAGTCATATAATTTCTCCATAATGCCATGGTTGAAATACGTTGAAAACTTAAGGTTTTTTGTAGTCATGATATTTGGTTTTAATTCCATGGTTGAATAATTGTCAAAATTTTAAGGTTTTTGTGAGTCATGATATTTTATCTTTAATGTGATGGTTGAAAACAGTTAGAATTTTAAGGTTTTTTAGAGTCATGATATTTTATCTTTAATTGCATGGCTGAAAATTGTTGGAATTTTAATGCTTTTCAGATACAGGATATTTTATCTTTAACGTCCTGCCTGAAATTTATTGGAATTTTAAGGTTTTTCAGAGTCATGATATTTGATCTTTAACGCTATTGCTAAAAAATGTTGGAAATTTACCTTGAAAAAAAATGTTGTTCTCGAATCAACATTTTTCATTTTCAGGGTGTTTTTTCATGTTTTTTGTACAAAAAAAAATGGTTTAGTGCCTTTTTTAAAAAATGTTGAAAATTATGGCTCACTCTCCACCCACCCCCCCACCAAACCAAAAAAAAAATATCCTAACATACACACTTTTAATTTTTGGGTTGTTTTTTCATGTTTTTTGGGGGTTTTTTTCCTAGAGTTCTCATTTTGAGGTTATAGTTTTCGTTAAGTTGATAGCTTTGATTATGGTTGTGCTATATAAATTAAGTAATTTTTTGGGGCCTTAATTCATTTAACCTATTGAAAATTACACTCATTGTCAAGGGATAAAACTGTTGTTTGAACTTTTTTAAGAGATAATTACCTTAAAAGGATTTTTGTTAAATGTTTTTGTGAATCCTTGTAATGAGCGAAGATTGGACAAAGTTGTTGTAGGATGGGTCCTTGCCAACTCTATATATATACTAATATAGATCTATTTGAAGCACTGATCTAGCATGTGCCGAAAGGAATCAAATCCCTTTTGGTGAAACCTCTTTGAGAGTGCAAAATTTGAAAGAAAAAATTGCATCCCTCTCATTCCTTGATAGATCCCAATGAATCTATAGTAGTTCTTTCTCTCTCTGTGTATATACTGTGTAATTTTTCATCGGTTTAAATTGTATTTTTGAAAGCTATATAGAGTACATAAATTAAAATTGTAAGTACAAAAAATATTTTTTGAATTTCAAGGAAAATTGACAAGAAAATATATCTAAAAAATAACCAAAATGTAAAATAGTGAGATTACTTCAAACGTTTTAGCCATAATTTTTTTTTAATTACTTTATATCATATCTACATAAATTTTTTAAACAAAATATAATATACACAAACTTGACATTAAAATGTTTTACATGTGCATTGAGACATTTAACTTGTGGACTACATTGTCCACATTGAAGTGATTTTCTTTGGTTAGTAATATATTTTTGTGTATACATCAATATACTTAATTCCTCATTTTAAAATATTTTATTGATGACCCACTTTGAATTTTTTTATTATTACCAGCTTAGATCCATCTTAACCCTATATCTATTAAGTGCTAATAGGGATTGAATCTCTCAATGTGCAAATCCTTTTTTTGAGTGAAAAACTTGTGGAAAAGTTTGCATCTCGAGAGATTTGATCTCTCTCGGTGCTTGATAGATCCAGGGTTAAGATGGATCTAAGTTGGTTTCAGTCATGCACGGCCACATAACGTATGTGCAGCACCTAATTATTTTGCTAATTTTAAATATGTTAAATATGTCTAAGATTAATCTAGTCATTTAATTTTAAATTTGCCTAATTACCTTCGTTTCTTGAGGTGATAGAGATTGTTAATAATTTGAATGATGAATATTTATGAAATAAAATTTTTGAATACAAAGTGACAATGTAATAATGTTGAATAATAGAAAATGTGAACAATAAGAATGCATCCAATTACAAATAGTCTTCATTGGGATGAATATCTAACTATTTTCTTCTACTATTCTTATTATGACACTTGTTAGTTTTTCTATATTTTCACATCAACCATATGAAAAGGGAGGTTAAAATAGTAGACCAATCAAATTTTTAACTCACACTAATGTAGTAAATGTCATACCTTGTCTTTCTTTCTCTCCAATATTAAGATGATAATTCAAGTATTTTATTTGTGGTTGAATTACCGCAACATAGAAATCAATGCACATTGACAATATTTTTTGTTTTTGTTTTTACACCGAAATCATTGCATATAATGCAATCAATCAACTAAGATTTTGTTAGGGTTCTATAATTTATAGGATCAAATGATTATTGAATGATTTCTTTCAGTATTTCAGTTTGTAAATAATATTTCATACTACAAATGATTTCCAAAAAGATAGAAAAATGAAAATAAAAGAATGAAAAGAGGGTATAAATAGAAAAAATAGAAAAATAAAAATAAATGATAAAAGAACCTCACAAAAAGAATAAATGTGAAAGTGATGGCAGTTGAAGTGCCACTGATAGTCCAATAGTTTGGTAGAGAATAAATTCATGAAATTGTGTGCAGCTTGTTTAAAATGCAACATTACTTCTGTTTTTTGAAAGATACATTTTAATCATGTTCAAGCAAATTTCAATTTATGTCAAATAGATTAGAGTGGATAACTTAGCGAAAAAATGTAATGTTGGCCGAGATTAGATAGATAGGGTAGGTGAATAAACTAATCCAACCGTTTAATCTAGATTAATGTAGTTGGTAGATTAGTTTAGAAATGGAAAAATAAACAGGGTTTTCACTCTCAAATGCACCCTAATTAGTTAAGTTAGACTAGTTTAGGAAAAATCAAACTCTTGGTATAAAAAGCTTTTTGTAATGTGTTGACTTGTCCAAAGTCTGACCTTATTGTAAGAACATATGCGCACATCAAACGATGTGGGACCACTGGCATTAAACTCCGCTCACCTTACCTCCCCCGATCGCAATCGTTTTTACATCTAATGACCCTTAAGCCTTTTTGGACCCCTCGCTGTGATTCTCCTTAATAACGAGGGGGGGGGGGGTATGAAAAGAGGTTTCCCCATTGCTACATGTCCTCCCCTTCTATTTTTTGACCCCCGTTCAAATACCACAAAAAACTATCACCCCCCTCTGAAAGTGGTTTCCTCCATCCCGTTGTTTCTCGCATTCTCGCCAATGTTCATCTGCCACAACTCTTCTCAATTGCCACTCCACTATTTATACATATTCCCTCCTCCTGTCACTTCCCACAAATGGCCCTGCACCTCCATCTGCCTATCCTAAGCCGCCATGTCAATGACTGTTACACCAATTCCGTTGCAACTCCTTCCTGTTGCATCCTTCCTATTTCCTGAGTAAATGCAGCTCCCAACAGTCATTTATCCAATGATCTTTCTCATGATATGAGTCTATAAAGCTCCATTCCTCCCGTGCCTCACATCCTTTTCTCATTTTCCTACCGTTACATTTCTCCTTACCTCTGCGTTCTCGCCTATCAAAAACTGTTTACAGAGATATTCCCTCCAAGCTTTTTCTCGCAAAATTTATTGTGACCATCTACAAATTCCCTCTATCACTTTCTCTCACTTTCATTCTGTTACCACTATGGCCCCAAAAACTACCACTGTGGTGTATCCTATGCTTACCTCCACTATGGATTTAGACCACATCCCCCTTGCTGACCGAGATTACAATATTGATGAGATGTAGTGTGAATTCGATCTTTTTTAATTACGCTATTAGTTCCATGACAATTACCTTGACTAATCTAATGAAATCAGCCTTTGGAAGTCTAGAATCCCCTTGTTCATTTTCCCCTAGTATTATTATCTTCCCTAATTCTTCCTCAAGTCTCATGCCTCTTACTTTTCAAGTAAGAGGGCTATCATCTCCCCCAATGGTGAAATACTTTTCACCATCACCTCTGAAAGTATAAACCAAATGTTGATGGTCCCATACAGTGATTCCCGCACTTCCTTTTCCCTTGAAGCTCTCAAAGAAATATATTAGAAACTTACCTTTCCCTAGAGAGCTAAAATATTTGAGGTCTTGCTACTAGAAGATTCTCAACTCCCAAAAAAAATCACCCTTATCCCTCTTCTATTTTCCCTTAGAGAACTAGACAAATTATCTTTGTCTTTTCCTACCTACTTGGTTACTATTCATATGAATGGGTAGATGAGCCTATTTTAGGCTTTCTATCCACTCTTTCTATAGAGGAAGGGTTGTTAGTCACCTTTGACTATGGTCACTTCCTTCCTGATGTAATTCATGAACAATTTCTTTAGTTTTTAACTAGAGGAATGCTCAAATATTCTTCAATTATTATGTATATGTTCATTTTCTTCCAGACAGATAGGTTTCCCTTCGCAGTAAAGAAGCTCGATCAACAAGGAGAGCCTCAATCAGTTATTCTCTGGACCTCCATGATTAGAAAACAATCACAGGAATTCAACTTTACATATTTTATTAATTAGTTTGTGTATCCTACAACTTATTTTCTTAGTGGCTAGCAGGTTCTAAGAATTAGTGAAGATATTCAGAAAGTGTTACAACTTAGTGAATAGGGGAAGATAGGTGATTGGTACCTATACCAGTCATTTACAGAGATCAGAGTTTATGGCTTAGAGCTGCCACCATATGAGCTACCCAAGTACCTTCCAATGAGGATATTTGCATTGGAGTACATGAGGCAAATAATCCACTCAGACAATATCCATTTTGTGGTAGCCAAAAATAAGTCTCAATTCAGAATCAAGACATAGAAATGACCTTTTATCTGTAATAGTAGATCAGAAGGAGAGGAAGCAAACCTCTTGATGAAACAAATTCATTTCACCCTTAGATTTACATGCTATTCTATACCAGTCATTTACAAAGATCAAATTTATGGCTCAGAGCTGCCACCATATAAGCTTCCCACATACCTTCCAATGAGGATATTTTCCTTGGAGTACATGAAGCAAATAATCCACTCAGACAATATCCATTTTGTGGAAACCAAAAAGAAGTCTCAATTCAGAATCAAGACACAAAAAGGACCTTTTATCTGTAATAGTAGAGCAGCAGGAGAGAAACCATACCTGCTGATGAAACAAATGTATTTCCCCCTTATATTTACATGGTCTTATTACCCCTTTGGGGTAATTTCTAAGCTAAGAGTGGAATATAAGGCAATTCTCTATGTGCATACCCAAAGACCAGAAATAGAGAAGTACATGAATTAAAATAATTGGGTAGAGAACACATTGTAGGAGGTCAAAGAGAAAGTACTTTCAAGGATTGCCTCAGAGACTCCTATACCTAGAGAAAAGACCAAGAAGAGTCTAAGAGAGGAGGACTCACCTTTAGTAAAAAGAGTCTTAGAAAAATAATTTAAGATATATACAAAGAAGGTTAAGACAGGCTCTAAGATAGACTTCCCACCACTGGAGGAAACAAAGGGTACCATTGTACTCTCTGGCCTTCAAAATTTTAAGTTTAATAGCAATACCACCGATTCTCCATCATCCTTGACTACTAAAGATATTCTAGCTACAATACCTCACACACCAGGGTCATCTACAGAACAAAGGCAATTGGATATTTCCTAGAGATACAAAGATATTAAATAGAGGAATGAAGCAATTTATGACAACATTTCTTATCAATTCAAGAAGTAGTCTTCCTCAATCTAGCACAGGCTCATCGTAGCCTTTGACATAGAGAAGGGAAGAATTCACATGGAATTCTTACAGGCCCAGGTTCCACAACCAAAATCGACAACTGACTTCAAGTAGACTACCTTTGAGTTTAAGGCAAAGGATGTTCATCCTTTGGATCAAATGGACATGCAAAGGCAAATAGGAGAAATGGTCTACTCAACTTTCACACAGACTTCCCTCACTTCCTCCAAATTACAAATTTCTTTAAATGTTCAATCTCAACTTAAACTGGAGAAAGTTTCCTCTATTTATAAAGAAAACATAATTAAATATTTGGAGGAAATAGTGGTTAAAGCAAATTTTGATCCTGGAAATTCAAAGGCCATGGAAGAAATTATCAAGAAGAAGAATGCTAGCGTAGCAACCCTTAAGAAGAAATTGAAGCTGCCTACTACTAAAGATCCCCAAGAAAAGGAGTGAAGAGAGACATAGTTATAGAGAGAAGAAATGCTAAAGCTCCTAGTGGAGCAAAGCCCAAAAATCAAGGAGAATGAAGAAAAGATGGATAATATGATCAAAGAGAGGAGGTGAAGACCTTATAGGAGTAGAAAAATATATTTGAGAATACCCTCCCAATTGAAGTACACAAATCACAGACATTATCCCAAAGATTGCATCAGATGGAAAAAGATACTACCATGGATAATACCTTGGCCCAGGTGAAAGAAAATATTTGGAAATAGATCAATGAAGATATGATAGATATTTGGACTTCAATAAAAATTATGTTTGAGCAACAATAACTAATTGAAAGATCTAATGAAGCCATAGAAGAAGTCAGAAAAAGTTGGGTGACAAACCCAAGGAAGATACTGAGCTCATCAAATTCGTTAACTCTAAAAACAAACATGAATTAGAAGAGCTAGAGATTGAAGATAGAGTAAAAACCATAATGGAATTCAAGAAGGTGCTAACTAAGAGAAATTAGGTGAGACAACTTGAAAAAGGTGCCTGATTCTAGACAATGGTGTACAAAGATTCTTTAAAAAGCTAGAACATATCTACAAAAAGGGACTTCCTAATTTATTGGTAATAAATGATAATCTCAGTACATGGTCTGATTTTACTGAGAAAATAATGACCAAGGCCAAAGACAATTTGAAGGTTATAGGTGGAAGAATCTACATGACAGGAAAAGTGTTCTTGGAAGTGTTATCATATGACTTGGACATTCAGTATGAAATGAAACACATATTCATTTCCAAACCGACATTTTATAAATACACTAAGGTCAACGAAGTTTCTAGAAAGTTATTGAAGACAACTATCCCAAGTGAGCAGTGTTGGGATAATTATTTGAATTACTGGAGTAAGGAGTGGATTTGGTTGTACAACTCAACATCAAGAACTTGGTAGAATTCAAAGGGGCAGACAGTTAATGATTCCATGAATTTAGTGTTAGCACTACAAACAATTCAAATTTTCCTAAATTTTTGTCATAAGTTAGATAGATTCAATTTAGGAATTCCTAAATACATCCTAGTTGGCTATGACAGGATTTTTTGTAAATATCTTATCAATACTTCTCTTTTAGAAGTATCAATGGTTGATTACTGCGTGGATTTTTGCATTCCAAAACACTATTGTACTATTTTCTATTTGATGGGCTTATTAGTAATAAAGAGGACATTCTTAATAGGATTCATGTGTTAGATTATCTGGTGATGTGCTTCTTACACATTTAATGTTTTACTTCTTTGTTTCCATGCTTGTTTTTTATGAATCTGAATTATTTTACAAAAAATAGACGAACATAATTTATTGAAAAATACACTCTGATTCTAGTTGAAAATAATTTATATGTTTTCTTCTGATATCATGTTAAGGAATTCTAAATTTCTCTTTAACTTCTATTGAACTTATATCTTTTCTTCCATTACATTTCACTTAAATATGAAGGATCCAGTTAGTTTAGCTACCTTGCCCTGTGAAACTCCTAAAAGTTGAAACATACCCCCTTTAAACTATAGACTCCATTGCCCAATGGAAGGTTCAGGCACTTAATCACCCAATCAAATTGAAACGAAACTTCGAACAATCATAACTATCCTAATATTTAATATAAACAAAGTTAATTATTACAGAAGAGCCCTCTCTGAACTTGGCAGGGCTAGATCCCAACTTCCAAAGTAGGTTTGTGGTTACCTTTGTGATTTTATTGTTTAGCCTTAGAAAATTATAGAGTCCTAACATTCTGGTGACCATACTAGGGGCTTAAAACAATCCTTCATTTCATTTTCATAAGGTTACTTTCCCTACTTCCTAAAACTTTATTTCAGGAAGAACAATGATAAAAGTTTTAGAGGATTAGAGGTTGTTCTTCACTTTTTTAGATCTGGCTCCAAAAATAATTCCTACCATATCTAATCCCGATCCAAAACCACTTGAAGTTTTAGATGATCCTAAAAAATTCTAAGAAAAATAAGTCCAGGTGAAAGCCAAGGAAGAAATATCCCCCATTTTAGCACAAATTCCCTTCCTGAAAACATCAATACCATACAAGATATTCAGTTTGAATTGCCTTTTGAAAATAGTCTATTCAAGAACAAGTCTGAAAGTTTTAATTATCAGACATTGGTTGATGAATCTATTCTTCAGCTCTATAAACCTATAGAACCATCTCTTGAATTCGATTTGGATCAACAAGCTCTCTAGGATTTTGACAAATTGCAGGATCTTGTATCAACATTTGATCAAGCTGTGGACCAAGCATATATTTAAAAATTTGTTGAAATTTCTACTCTTACTATTGCAACATCATCTTACTCTTCCCAATGAGTTCATCCAACATCAATTTCGCCCACCCCTTCTATAATTTCTACTACTCATCCAATAGTATCATAAATAGTAACCCAACCTATTCCCACAAATCCTATATCTACACCTCACTTAAGAACAAACATTTCCCCACCCATCATGGATGCTCGTTATGCCCCCCTGGTTTTACCTGCCTAGTTGCATGATATGCCCCAAGACTATCAAACCATAATTCCCCAATTTTATAGCACTGGTCCCATTAATGCACAACAACACATAGATAAAATGAATCATTTCTTCGACCTTCATGAAGTAGATGAGAATGATGTGAAACTAAGGCATTTTTCTAGAGCTTAGGGGGAGAAGTAAGAAAATGGTTCAGAAACTTAGCAACAGGTAGCATGGCTGGCATTGCTATTTTTCACTAATATTTTCTAAATAGGTGGGAAACCAAAAGATTCCTCTACAGATCCTTAATTAATAAAAGAACCTTAATAGAGGACAAAATGAAACTGTAGAGGAATACTGCAATAGATTTAATAAGGTTTGCAATGCAATTCCAGCTACCATTAAACCTCGCTTGGGCTTGGCCTTGATACATTTCCCAAAATTATTCGATGTTGATAGACTATCAACTCAAATAAAGAGATCCCATGACCATTGAGGAAATTCAAGCAAATGCACTCAAAGTTGAGGCTAATTTATTAGTCAAAAAAGCTAAATTGAAAGCTGACAAAAGGGTAACTATCAAAGAGGAACCTTCATCTTCTTCTACCATTGATTATAAAATAGACAGTCTACTAATAAATGTGGAGAAAATGATGGATAGAATAAGCACATATGATAGGGCTCCTCCTCAAGAAAACCAAACTAGTCCAATTAGAAATCCCAAGTTTAGGAGAAACCAACCCCAGATCAAACAAAAGGACCCAAAAGGTCCAAATCAGCAGGTAAGACTTCCTTTCCAAGAAAAACATACAGATGAGGAGGCAGAGGTAGTTGATGACATAGATGATACTTAAATAAATTTAATGGGAATTAATGATAATGATTCAACTTTTCTTACTCAGGAAGAATAAGACTTTTCTCTGCTATCCCAAGATGAAATAGAACCTGAAGAATCAGAAGAGTATAAAAAGGGTTTTGAAAATGAAATTATGGAATTCCATAAGAAATACAATCTAAGAAGTAGGAAAACACCTGATACTCCCCCTAAAAAGTCATCTGAAACACATGTTAAGAAGAACATTGAGATTCTTTCTAGAAAGAATCCTGAGGTTCCAATCCAAAAAAGACCTGATGCTGTAGTCAAATCAATTCAAAAAAATGATCCGTCCACTAGCCAACAAAGAGACATATCCCAAAAAGAGTTGGCTAATAAACAAGAGGCTACCAATTTAAACAAAACTCAGACATCATTTACTATAGAACATGAATTGGCAAAGCTCAAAATACCCATTCCCCTAACAGAACTGATGAACAAAATGAGATACAGATCCTAGGTAATGAAAGCTTTAAGCATAGGAGAAAATACTGATACAGTCAATGTATCATATGATCAACTTGAAATACTCTTTGGCCTGGAAGTCAATGATAAACTTCAAGATGGATATGTTCCTCCATTTTACGTTAGCTCAACCATTCATGATAGAATCTTAGACAACGCTATGCTTGACTCAGGGGCCTCTCATAATCTCATGCCTAAGGTTATCATGGAAAATTGGGATTAGATATTACAAGAATATACAAAGACCTGTATTCATTTGATTCCAGTCAAGTAAAGTGCCTTAGACTTATTAAGGATTTATGTGTCAACTTAGTCCAAATACCAACTAAGAGTGTGGTAATGGACATAGTTGTTGCTGACATGCCTCCTAAATATGGCATGTTGCTTTCTCATTCATGGGGAAATAAACTACAGAGAACCCTCCAAATGGATATGAACTATGCTATAATTCCAGTATTTGGCCAAAATAGGAGATTATACAGGGAAAAACTCATGAAATTCATGGTCACAACTCAGGAGAGACGTAATAATTATCCCTTATATTTTGTTCATTTTGATATTGACTCATTTATTCTGTATAATGAGGGAGATTCATAGGAACAAGTCCTTGATCAAAAGAATACATTATGTCACATTGGGAAATGCCAAACATTATTTAGTGAACATGATAACTCATATGAAACTTCATCGAATCTGAGTTTTGATGGCTCTGTTAGCAAAGAAGGGTCAGGAGTTGGTATATGGGTTTCCAATTCGAGAACTCATCACTCAGAGGGTAATTCCAATAAATTGAATTTTCAATGTTCTATTAACATAGTAGAGTAAAAAGCCTTAATACTAGGGTTACAATTTTTAAAAATTCTGGGTACTAAACAAATTTCCATTCTTGGAGATTCTGAACTGGTAATTAAACAAATCAAAGGAGAATATTCTGCAAAACATCCAAGGATGAGAGCTTATATAAATGTGGTGTTGAGTTTTCAGGATTCTTTTATTAAATACAGTTTGTTTGTGGTTTCGAGAGATCAAAACATTTTGCCTAATGGTTTGGCTACTTTGACAAGTACCTGTAAATTACGATTTCGTCCTACTTGCCAATATACTGTCAAAGTTAAAAATAGACCTATTGACCTAATAACATTAGATATTGGCATATTTTTGGAAATGATGCCCAGATTAAGAATTTTTTGTAGTCTAATGATGAATTTGAAGATGCTTATATAGATTCTGAAATTTATTTTGAACATATTGTACATAATAGTGTGAATAAATTAGAATTGAATGAAATAGATGAAGAGAAATAAGAGAAAAAAAATTTACAGCTGAAAGACAATATCTTGCCTAGAGGACTAGTTCCATTAGAAGACTTGTTTGACTTTAATGATGTGGCTAAGAAACCCAAAATTGAACCCACTGGAGATGTAGTCGAGGAACATAATTTTTGAACTCAACAAGAACCTAAGGTAATCAAATTTTCCAAATTCTTACCCCTAGTAGAAAAGTTGAAGTGCATTAAATTGTTCAAAGAATTCATTGATGTTTCTGCTTAGAGTTATGAGGATCTAAAATCCTATGACACCAGCATTATACAACATAAAATTCCCTTAAAGGAAGATCATAAAACTTTTAAACAAAAATTAAGGAGAATTAATCCAATGATTTTTCCTCTTATTGAAAAAGAGGTTAAAAGAATGTATGATGCAAATATCATAATGCCCTTACGATATTCTAAGTGGGTGTCTAATTTGGTTTCGACTCGAAAAAAGACCGGTGAAATTAGACTCTGTATTGATTTCATGAATCTGAACATAGCCTCTTTAAAAGAGAATTACCCTATTCCCAAGATGGACCACATTTTGCAGAAGGTGGTTGGAGCTAGCAGGATTTCCCCATTAGATGGATTTTTTGGTTATAACCAAATCTTAGTACACCTACACGACTAATAAAAGACAATGCTTATTACACCCCGAGGAACTTTCATGTATGTGAAAATGCAATTTTGTCTAATGAATGCTAGTCCAAATTTCCAGATAGCAATGGATTTAACCTTTGCTGACGAAATGGGTCATTATATAGTCATGCATCTGGATGACATCACAATTTTTTTGAAAATAGATGAGGAACACTTAAATCACCTAAGAAGAGTTTTTGAAAAATGTAGGAGATTTGGTATCTTCGTCAACCCGAAGAAAACGATGTTCACTTTATAAGAAGGAAAATTTTTGGGACATATAATTTCAAAAGAAGGAATCAAAATAGATCCCAATAGAATCGAAGCTATATTGAAAATTAATCCCCCTAAGAATGTAAAGCAAGTTCAATCTTTCATTGGAAAAATAAATTTCCTGAGGAGATTCATTCCTAATATAGCATAACGTTTAAAGAATATAACCAACATGTTAAGGAAAGACACTGAGGTGAAATGGAACATTGAAGCTAAGCAGTCATTTGACAAGGTAAATAAGCTTTAACTTAGGCTCTTGTGTTAATTAGTCTAGCTTTTACAAAAAGATTTTTTGATTTTATTGTTTGCTTCTGAGCATACCATTGCTGCAGTTCTCTTATAGAAGAATAATGAAGGCCATGAACTACCTATTGATTTCTTTAGAAAATATTTGAGAGATGCTACGTTAAAATATGACATTATGGAAAAACAATTTTTTTCCCTTGTAAAAGCAATAAAAGATTTTAGAGTGTATATCCTCCATTCACATATAATTACCTTTGTTCCAAATGCAGTAGTTAAAGATATTCTAACCCAAAACAATCCTGATGGGATTGCTATTATATTAGAATATGACATTGAAATTTGACCTACCAAACTCATTAAGGGTAAGGTGTTAGAAAAATTAATGGTTGAATCAAATTTACATGCTTTGGATATAATTTTTCTAGCAATATTTAATGAACTAGATGAGATGGCAACTCCACAGGTAGTAGAAGATTTTGCTACCTCTTCCTGGTATGTAGAAATTATTTATGTTCTACATATTTTAAAAGCTCCTCTTGGTTTGACTAAAAAGAAAGATAGATTTATTAAACTCAAGGCTGTCAATTTTTTTATTCTAGATAAAAATTTGTATTGGAAATATGTGGTGGTGTTTTACTAAACTGTTTGTTGAAAGATGAAGAAGGAGTTTCATGAAGGGGACTGCGATGGACACCTGTATTGGAAGACTGCTGCCAACAAGATTTTGAGAGTAGGTTATTATTGGCCCACCTTATTTTCAAATGTCCAGAAGAAAGTCACCTCATGCCACAAAAACTAAATATTCGAAGGCAAAAGGAAACTATTTCTTTTACCCTTAAGGCCTATATTTGCTGAAACTCATTTCCAACAATGGGGCCTTGACTTTATAGGAGAAATTCACCCCTGCTCTTTTGGCCAACATAAGTGGATTCTTATAGCCACTGATTACTTTACAAAATGGATAGAAGCCATACCTACTAGACAAGCCTCTTATGCAATGGTTATAAAATTCTCGGAGAACAATATCCTTGCAAGATTTGGATGCCTTAAGAAAATTATCACAGATAATGCTACAACATTTAGGTCAAAGAGGATGGTGGATTTTTGCAACAAATATTAGATAACTTTGGGACATTCTACAACCTATTATCCTCAGGGAAATGGACTGGCAGAATCTTCCAATAAAATCTTGGTTAATATTACTAAAAAGTTGTTGTAGGAGAACAAGAAATCATGGCGCAATAAACTTGTGAATTCATTATTGGTAGATAGGCTTACTGCCAAGAAGTCAATAGGCATGTCTCCATACCAGTTAGTTTATGGAATAGATGTTTTTTTTCCAACCTTTTTGGTAATTCCTGTTTTGAAAATGCTTCAAGAATTGGACGTTGAACCAAATGATTTGCAGAGGAGAATAAACCAAATTATTCACTTGCAGCAGTCAAGAGAGGAGGTCCACAACAAAATTTAGTTGATCCAGGAAAGCATCAAGAAGACTATTGATAGAAGAACTAAGGCTGATGATTTTCATATCAGAAATCATGTTCTGAAATGGGAATCTAGAAGAGAAGAGAAAGGCAAGCATGGTAAGTTTGAAAATATATGGATGGGACCTTACTTTATTCATGCTTACAGGGGTTATAGTGCATTTTTTCTAAAGGTCATGGATGGAATAGAGCTACCTAGAGGACTTGTCAATGGCAGGATGCTAAAGCATTTTGTTTTTCAGGACTAAAAACAATTTTTATCATACTCATTGTAGATAGCATTTACTTTGTACCATCATGATTGGGTAGCTTATGTCTGAAAGTTGAAGCCCATGGAGAAGGCCCTGATCTTTTAGTGATTTTTTCACCATAACTAGAAAAAACACAAAAAGACCAGATGCAGTCAAACACTGAAGATAAGGATTCAAGGCTACTCGTCTACTCTTGTTGACACCTCACAAGGAGAGTGCCATCCCAAGCTAGAGCCACTGTTAGGGCCCTATAATTTATAGGATCAAATGATGATTGAATGATTTCTTTCAGTATTTCAGTTTGTAAATAATATTGCATACTGTAAAGGATTTCCAAAAAGATAGAAAAATGAAAATAAAAAAAAAATGAAAAGAGGGTATAAATAGAAAAAATAGAAATAGAAAAAGAAATGATAAAAGAACCTGGCAAAGAGAATAAATGTGAAAGTGATGCCAGTTGAAGTGCCCCTGATAGCCCAATATGTAGGCTTTAACCCTGTACAGAAATTACCTGCATACGAATTCTAAAACAAAGAAAATAAACAATGCGAGAGCATAACACATAAAACACATATGCACAGAGATTTTCCCTTGGATCCCAAAACCAGGACTACCAACTTGATTTTTCATTAAGTTCTTTTCAATGCTAAATACATATTTATACATGCCGAAGCATCCAATACCATGGACCGAAAACCATCACGTCTAAAACCATGGACCGAAAACCATAGGCAGGTTCGCCCAACCTAATATAGGGTCCAAAAAAAAAATTCCTAGGGCACTGCCCCAGACCCTGTAGAGGGGGGCTACCTGTCCCTCTCAAACCCCTCGGACACAGGGGCCTACCGCCCCCCCTGTGACCCCCCCGCTGCACAATCGACGCAACGAAGGGGGGCCTCCACCCCCCTCTAACCCCCCAGTTCACTACGTAGGTTAGTCGTGGAAAGAATATAACACAACCCAACACAATAGTTATGTAGAGAATAAATTTCTTGAAATTGTGTGCAGATTTCTTAAAATACAACAATACTTCTGTGGTTTGAAACATACAATATAATCATGTTCAAGCAAATTTCAATTTATGTCAAATAGATTAGAGTGAAAAACTTAGCCAAACAATGTAATCTTGAATGAGATTAGATAGGTAGAATAGGTGAATAAATTAATCCAACCATTTAATCTAGATTAATGTAGTTGGTAGATTAGTTTAGTGGCTTGAATGGATACTCTTAGTCCTTTAAAAATGACAAAATAAATAGGATTTCCACTCTCAAATGCACCCTAATTGGTTAAGTTAGACTAGTTTAGGTAAAATCAAAATCTTGCTATAAAAAGCTTTTTGTAATATGTTGACTTGTCCAAATTCCAACCTTATTGTAAAAATATATGCACACATCAAATGTTGTGGGACCATCGGAGTTAAACTCTGCTCACCTTACCTCCCCCAATCGAAATCATTTTTACAATCAACGACCCTTAAGCCTTTTTAGAACTGCCCCCCGATGTGATTATTTTTAGTGACCGGGGGGGGATCCAAAAAGTGGTTTCCCCACTGATACATGTCCCCCCCTTGTGTTTTCGGACCCCCCCTACTCAAATGCCACAAACAACTATCACCCCCCACTGAAAGTGGTTTCCTCCATCCCGTTCTTTCCCACATTCTTGCCAACGTTCATATGCCACAACTTTGCTCATCCACCACTCCAGTACCACCATGTATTCCCTCCTCATGTCACTTCCATCCAATGGCCTTGTGCCTCCATCTGCATATCCTAAGCTGCCACGTGGACGACTGCTACACCAAGTCTATTGCAATTCCCTCCCATTGCATCCTTCCCATTTCTTGAGTAAATGTAGCGCCCAATAGTTGTTTATCCAATGGTATTGCTCTAGATATGAGTATATAAAGCTCTATTCCTCCCACACCCCACATCCCTTTCTCATTTTCCTACTACTACATTTCTCCTTCCCTCTTTGTTCTCACCTATCGACAACTGTTTATAGAGATTTCCCCTCTAAGATTTTTCCCACAAAATTTATTGTGACCATATGCAAATTCCCTCTGTCACTTTCTCTCACTTTTAATCCGTTACCACTATGGCCCCCCAAACTATAATTGTGGTGAATCCTATCCTCAACCCCTCTTTGGATTGAGACCACATCCCTCTTGCTAACTTATATTACAAGATTTCTAAGACACAGTGTGAATTCTATCTTTTCAAATTACACTGTTGGTTCTGTGACAATTACCTTAACTAGTATGACGAAATCATCCTTTGGCAGTATAGACTCTCCTTGTTCATTTTTCTCCAACGTTACTATTTTCTTGAATTCTTCCTCAAGTGTCGCCTCTTACCTTTCATGTAAGAGGGCTATCATCTCCCCCAGTGGTGAAATCTTTTTTACCATCACCTTTGAAAGTATAAACCAAATGTTTCATGTCCTATAGAGTGATTCCCTCATTCCTTTTTACGCTGAAGCTCTCAAATAAATCTATCATAAAATTACCTTTCCCTAGAGAGCTAAAATATTTGAGGTCTTTGTAACAGAAGATTCTCAATTCCCCAAAAAGAATCCCCCTTATCCCTCTTCTATTTTCCCTCAGAGAACTAGAAATATTATCTCTATTTTGTCCTACCTACTTGGTTACTATTCAGATGAATTGGTAGATGAGCCTATTATAGGCTTTCTATCCACTCTTTTTATAGATGTAGGGCTATTAGTCACCTTTGGCTATGGTCACTTCCTTGTTGATGTAATTCATGAACAATTCCTTTTTTTTTAACTAAAGGAATGCTCAAATATTCTTCAATTATTATGTATATGTTCATTTTCTTCCAAAAAAATAGGTTTCCCTTCGCAGTACAGAAGATCAATCAATAAGGAGAGCCTCAGTCCATTATTTTATGGACATCGATGACCGAAAATTAATCACAGGAATTCAGCTTGAAAATTTTATTGATCAGTTTGCATATCCAACAACTTGTTTGCTGAGTTGCCAACAGGTTCCAAGAATTAGTGAAGATATTCAAAAAGTGTTACAACTAAGTGAAGAGGTGAAGACAGGTGATTGGTACCTATAGAAGTCATTTACAAAGATCAGCGTTTATGGCTTAGAGTTGCCACATATAACCTACCCAAGTACCTTCCAATGAGAATATTTGCCTTGGAGTACATCAGGAAAACAATCTACTTAGACAATATCCATTTTGTGGCAGCCAAAAACAAGTTCCAATTCAGAATCAAGACATAGAAAGGACCTTTTATCAGTAATAATAGAGCAGCAGGAGAGGAAGCAGACCTCTTGTTGAAACAAATGTGTTTCCCCCTTAGCTTTACATGGTCTTATGACCACTTCGGGTAATTTAGAAGCTAAGAGTGGAACAATAGGCAACTCCCTATGTGCATACCTAAAGACCAGAAATAGAGAAGTACATGAATAAAAAAAACTTACATAGAGAACACATTGCAGGACACTGAAGAGAAAGTACTTTCAAGGACGGACTCAGAGACTCCTATACCCAGAGAAAAGACTAAGAAGAGACTGAGAGAGGAGGACTCACCTTCAGTCATAGAAGTCTTAGCCAAATAATTTAAGATATATACAAAGAATGTTAAGACATGCTGTAAGATAGACTTCGCACCACTGGAGGAAACACAGGGTACCATTATACTCTCTGGCCTTAAAAATTTTAGGTTTGATAACAGTACCACCAATTCTCCATCATCCTCGATTACTAAAGAGATTCCAGCTACAATACCTCACACACCAGAGTCATCTATAGAACAAAGGTAGTTGGATATTTTCTAGAGATACAAAGAGATTAAACAAAGGAATGAAGCCATTCATGACAACATCTTTGATCAATTCAAGAAGCAATCTTCCTCAATCCCGCACAGGCTCATCTTAGCGTATGACACAGTGAAGGGGAGAATGTACATGGAATTCTTACAGGCCTAGGTTCCACAACCAAAATAAACAGTTGACTTCAAGCAAACTACCTTTGAGTTTGAGGCAAATGATGTTCATCCTTTGGATAAAATGGACATGCACAAAAAAACATAAGAAATGGTCTACTCAACCTTCACACAGACTGCCCTCACTACTTCCAAATTACAACTTTCTTTAGATAATGTTCAATCTCAACTTAAATTTGAGAAAGTTTCCTCTCTTGCTAAAGACAATAGAATTAAATATTTGGAGGAAATGGTGATTAAAGAAGGTTTGGATCCTTAAAATTCAAAGGCCATGGAAGAAATTATCAAGAAGAAGAATGATGACATATTAGCCTAGAAGTGAAGCTGCCTGTGACTAAAGATCCTCAAGCAAAGGAGTTAGGAGAGACAAAGTTACAGAAAGAGGAAATGTTGAAGCTCCTAGTGGATCAGAGCGTACAAATCAAGGAGATGGAAGTAGAGATGGATAAGATGATCAAAGAGAAGGAGAAAAGCTCTCAAATAATATTGGTTCCTCTTGATGGAGTACCAATTGCATCTCTACTTCAAACAAGTATTCCTACAATAGCTACAACAGTAGGAGCATCCTCTTCTGCAATACCTCCTTTTTCAACTGCAGATGATCCATTTAAATTGGCCCAATCACTAGAGAACAAGTATATACAAGGAGAAGAAATAAAGAAAATAAGACATGAGGTGAAGACCTTACAAGAGCAGAAAACAAGATTTGAGAATGCCCTCCTATTAGAAGTGTGCAAATCCTAGACATTGTCCCAGAGATTGCAACAAATGGAAAAACATAATGCCATGAGTAATACCTTGGCACATGTTAAATAAAATATTTGGAAACAGATCAATGAAGATATTATAGATATTTGGCCTTCAATACATATTATATTTGAGAAACATGAATTGATTGAAAGATATAATGAAGCCATAGAAGAAGTCAGAAAAAAGTTGGGTGACAAACCCAATGAAGGTACTGAGCTGATAAAACTCCTTAACTCTAAAAACAAAAAGGAATTAGAAGAGCTAAAGACTGAAGATAGAACAAAAAACATACTGGAAGTTAAGAAGGTGCTGAATAAGAGAAATTTGGTGAGAAAACTTGAACAAAAGTGTCAGATTCTGGACAGTGGTGTACAAAGATTCTTTAAAAATATACAACCTCTCTACAAAAAGGGACTTCCTAATTTATTGGTAATAAATGATAAGCTCAGTACGTGGTCTAATTACAGTGAGAAATAATTACCAAGGCCAAAGACAGTTTGAAGGCTACCGGTGGAAGAATCAACATGACAGGAAAAGTGTTCTTGGAAGCGTTATCATATTACCTATAAAATCAATATGAAATGAAACACATATTCATTTCCAAACTGACATTTGCTAAATACACTGAGGTCGATGAATTTTACAGAAAGTTACTAAAGAAAACTATCCCAAGTGAGGAGTGCTAGAATAAATTATGTGAATTACTAAAGTAAGAAGTGGATTTGGTTGTACAACCTAGCATCAACAACATGATAGAATTCAAAGGGCCAGACAATCAACGATTCCACGAATTTAGTGCCAGCACTATAGACAATTTGAATTTTCCTAAATTTTTGTAATAAGCTAGATAGATTTAGTTTAGGAATTCCTAAATACATCGTAGTTGGTTGTGACAGGTTTTTTTGTAAATATCTTATAAATACTTCTCTTTTAGAAGTATCAAGGGTTGATTACTGTGTGGATTTTTGCATTCCATAATACTATTGTACTATTTTCTATTTGATGGTTTGATTAGTAATAAATAGGGCATTCTACATCGAATTCATGTGTTAGATTATCTGGTGATGTGCTTCTTACACTGTTAAGGTTTTACTACTTTGTTTCCATGCTAGTGTTTTCTAAATCTGAATTATTTTATAGAAAATTGACGAACAAAATTTGTTGAAAAATACACCTTGCTTTTGGCTGAAAATAATTTCTATGTTTTCTTCTGATATCATGTTAAGGAATTCTTAATTGTTCTTTAACTTCTATTGAACTTATATCTTTTCTTTAATTCCATTTCACTAAAATATAAAGGATCCAATTAGTTTAGCTACCTTTCACTATGAAACTCCTTCTAAAAGTTAAAACATACTCCCTTTAAACTATAGACTCCATAGCCCAATGGAATGTTTAGGCACTTAATCAACCAATAAAATTGAAGCCAAACTTCAAACAATCATAAATAGCATAATATTTAATATAAACAAAGTTAAATCTTACAGAGAGAGCCCTCTTTGAAGCTGGCAGGGCTAGATCCCAACTTCCAAAGTAGGTTTATGGTTACCTTTGCAATTTTCTTCTGCAACCTTAGAAAATTACAGGGTCCTAACATTCTAGCGACCATACCAGGGACTTAAAACAATCCTTCATTTCATTTGCATAAGGTTAATTTTCCTAGTTTCTAAAAAAATTATTTCACGAAGAAAATTGATCAAAATTTTAGAAATAAAATATTAGAGGTTGTTCTTCACGTTTCTAGATATGGATCGAAAAATAATTCATACTAGATCTAATCCTCGTCTAGAACCACTTGAAATTTTAGATGGTCCTGAAAAAATTATAAGAAAAAGAAGTCTAGCTGAAAGACAAGGAAGAAATAATCCCCTTTCTAGGGAAAATTCCCTACTTGAAAACCTTGATACCATACAAGATATTCAGTTTGACTTACCTTTTGAAAATAGTCTATTCAGGACCAAGTATGAAAGTTCTATTGATCATACAATGATTAATAAATCTATTCTTTAGCCCTATAAACCTCTAGAACCATTTGTTGGACTCAATTTGGACCAGCAAGCTCTCCAGGATTTTGACAAATTGCAAGATCTTGTATCAACACTTGATCAAGATTTGCACCAAGCATATATTCAACAATCTGTTGAACTTTCTACTCTTACTATTGAAACATCATCTTACTCTTCCCAATCAGTTCATCCAACATCAATTTCCCCCACCCCTTCTATAGTTTCTACTACTCATCCAGTAGTATCACAAATAGTAACCCAACCTATTCCCACAAATACTATATCTACACCTCCCTTAAGACCACACATTGTTCCACCCATCATGGATGCTTGTTATTCCCCATGGTTTTACCCACCCAGTTGCATGATATGCCCCAAGACTATCAAACCATAATTCCCCAATTTTATAGCACTAGTCCTGTCAATGTGCAACAACACATAGATAAACTAAATGATTTCTTTGACCTTCATGAAGTAGATGAGAATGATGTGAAACTAAGGATTTCTGCGCAGATTTTAGGGGGAGAAGTAAGAAAATGGTTCAAAAAATTAGCAGCAAGTAACATAGCTGACCTTGTTATTTTTCACCAATCTTTCCTAAATAGGTGGGAAATTAAAAAGAGTCCTCTACAAATCCTTAATGAATACAGGAACCTTAAGAGAGGACCAAATGAAACTCTAGATGAATACTACGATAGATTTAATAATGTTTACAATGTAATTTTGGCTACCATTAAACCTACCCTGGGCTTGGCCCTAATACATTTCCTAGAAGGATTCGATGTTGATATGGCCTATCAACTCAGAGAAAGAGATCCCATTACCTTAGAGGAAATGCAAGCAAATTCACTCAAAGTTGAGGCGAATTTATTAGCCAAAAAAGCTAAATTGAAAGATGACAAAAGATAACTATCGAAGAAGAACCTTCATATTCTTCTACCACTAATTATAAAATAGACAGTCTACTAAGAACTATGGAGAAAATGATGGATAAAATAAGCATATTTGATAGGGCTCCTCCTAGAGAAAACCAAACTAGTCAAATCAGAAATCCCAACTTTAGGAGAAAGCAACCTCAGATCAAACAAAGAGACCCAAAAGGTCCAAATCAGCAGGTAACACCTCCTTTCCAAGAAAAATATATAGATGAGGAAGTAGAGATAACTGATGACATAGATGATACTCAAATAAATTTAATGGTAGTTAACAATAATGATTCAACTTTTCTTACTTAGGAAGAACAAGACCTTTTTCTATTATCCCAAGATGAAATTAAACCTGAAGAATCATAAGAGTATAAAAAGGGTTTTCAAAATGCAATTATGGAAGTCCTAAGAAATAAAATTTGAGGAGTAGGAAAACACCTAATGCTCCACCTAAAAAGTCAGCTAAAGCACCTAATAAGAATAACATTGAGATTCTTGCTAGAAAGAATCCTGAGGTTCCAATCAAAAAAAGACCTGACACTGTAGTCAAATCAATTTTAAAAAATGATCCCTCCACTAGCCAACAAAGAGACATATCCCAGAAAGAGTTGGCTGATAAATAAGAGGCTGCCAATTTAAACAAAAATCAGATATCATTTAATATAGAGGATAAATTTTCAAAGCTCAAAATACCCATTCCCCTAATAGAATTGATGAACAAAATGACATACAGATCCCAGGTAATGAAAGATTTAAGCATAGGAGAAAATAATGATACAATCAATGTATCTGATGATCAACTTGAAATATTGTTTCGCCTAGAAGTTGATGGTAAACTTCAATATGGAGATGTTCCTCGATTTTACATTAGCATAATAATTCATGATAAAATATTACACAACGCTATGCTTGACTCAGGGGCCTCTCATAATCTCATGCCTAAGGCAATCATGGGAAAATTGGGATTATATATTACTAGAAGATGCAAAGACCTGTATTCATTTGATTCCATTCAAGTAAAGTGCCTTGGACTTATTAAGGATTTATGTGTCAACTTAGTCCAAATACCAACTAAGAGTGTGGTAATGGACATAGTTGTCGCTGACATGCCTCCTAAATATGGCATGTTTCTTTCTCATTCATGGGGAGATAAACTACAAGGAATCCTCCAAATGGATATGACATACACTATAATTCCAGTATTTGGTCAAAATAGGAGATTATATAGGGAAAAAAATCATGAAATTCATGGTCACAAGTCAAGAGGGACCTAATAATTATCCCTTATATTCCGTTCATTCTGATATTGACTCATTTATTTTGTATAATGAGGGAAATGCATAGGAACAAGTTCCTCATCAAAACACTATATTATGTCACACTAGGGAATGTCAAACATTAGTCAGTGAACATGATAACTTAGATGAAACTTTATGGAATTTGAGTTTTGATGGATCTGTTAGCAAAGAAGGGCGAGGCGCTGGTGTATGGGTTTCCAATTCAAGAACTCATCACTCAGAGGGTCATTCCTATAAATTGAATTTCCAATGTTCTAATAATGTAGCAGAGTATGAAGCCTTAATCTTAGGGTTACGACTTTTAAAAAAGTTGGGTGCTAAACAAATTTCCATTCATGGAGATTTTGAACTCGTAATTAAACAAATAAAAGTAGAGTATTCTGTCAAAAATCCAAGGATGAGAGCTTATAGAAATACTGTGTTGGATTTCTTGGATTCTTTTATTGAATATAGTTTGTCTTTGGTTTCGAGAGATCAAAACATTTTACCTGATGGTCTAGCTACTTCGGCAAGTACTTGTAAATTACCATTGCATCGTATTCACCAATATACTATTGAAGTGAAAAATAGACCTAATATACCTGATAACATTAGATACTGGCAGGTTTTTGGAAATGATGCCTACGTTGAGATTTTTTTGCAGTCTAAGGATGAATTTGAAGATTCTTATATAGATTCTGAAATTGATTTTGAAGATATTGTACATAATAGTGTGAATAAATTAGAATTGAATGAAATAGATGAAGAGAAACAAGAAACATAAATTTTACAACTGAAAGACAATATCTTGCCTAGAGGACTAGTTCCACTAGAAGACTTGTTTGACTTTAATGATGTGGCTAAGAAACCAAAAATTCAACCCATTGGAGCTGGAGTTGAGGAACATAATATTGGAACTCAACAAGAACCTAAGGTAATCAAACTGTCTAAATCCTTACCCCCAATAGAAAATTTGAAGTACATTAAATTGTTCAAATAATTCATTAATGTTTTTGCCTGGAGTTATGAGGATCTAAAATCCTATGACACCAACATTATACAACATAAAATTTCCTTAAAGAAAAATCATAAAACTTTTAAATAGAAATTAAGGAGAATTAACCCAATGCTTATCCCTCTTATTGAAAAAGAGGTTAAAAGAATGTATGATGCAAAGATCATAGTGCCCTTAAGATATTCCAAGTGGGTGTCTAATTTTCTTCCGACTCAAAAAAAGACTGGTGAAATCAAACTCTGTATTGATTCTAGGAATCTGAACAAAGCCTCTTTAAAAGACAAATTAAACTATGCCCAAGACAAACCAAATTTTGCAGAAGGTGGTTGGATCTAGAAAGATTTCCCTGTTAGATGGCTTTTCTGGTTATAACCAAGTCTTAGTACACCTAGACAACCAAGAAAATACAACTTTTACTACACCCTGGGGCACTTTCATGTATGTGAAAATTCCTTTTGGTCTAATGAATGTTGGTGCAACTTTCCAGAGAAATGAATTTCACCTTTGCTGATAAAGTGGGTCATTTTATAGTCATATATCTGGATGACATCAATTTTTTTTCTAAAATAGATGAGGAACACTTAAATCACCTAAGAAGAGTTTTTGAAAAATGTAGGAGATTTGGTATCTCCATCAACCCGAAGAAAATGATGTTCAGTTTACAAGAAGGAAAACTATTAGGACATATAATTTCAAAAGAAGGAATCAAAATAGATCCCAATAGAATCAAAGATATATTGAAAATTAATCCCCCTAGGAATGTAAAGGAAGTTCAATCTTTCATTGGAGAAATAAATTTCTTGAGGAGATTCATTCCTAATCTAGCAGAACTTTTAAAGAATATAACCAACATGTTAAGGAAAGACACTGAGGGAAAATGGAGCATTGAAGATAAACAGTCATTTGATAGGGTAAAAAAGGGTTTAGATTAGACTCTTTTCTTAATTAGTCTAGATTTTACAAAATATTTTCTCATTTTCTCATTTTCTTTTGAGCATACCATTGCAGCAGTTCTCTTACAGAAGAATAATGAAGGCCATGAACAACCTATTTCTTTCTTTATCAAAGATTTGAGAGACGTCCCATTGAAATATGACATTATGGAAAAACAAGTTGTTTCCCTTATAAAAGAAATAAATGATTTTAGAGTTTATATCCTCCATTCACATATAATTAGATTTGATCCAAATGCAGTAGTTAAAGATAGTCTAGCCCAAAATGATCCTGATGGGAAGAGGGGTGAGTGGATTGCTATTATATTAGAATATGACATTGAAATCTAACCTAACAAACTCATTAAGGGTCAGGGGTTAGCAAAATTAATGGCTAAATCAAATTTAGATGCTTTGGATATAATTTTTCTAGCAATATTTAATGAACTAGTCGAGTTGGCGACTCCACACGTAGTAGAAGCTTTTGCTACCTTTCCCTGGTATGCAGACATTATTTATGTTCTATATAATTTACAAGCTCCTCCTGGTTTGACTAAAACGAAAGCTAGATTTATTAAACTTAAAGATGTCAAATTTTGTACTCTAGATAAAAATATGTATTGGAAAGATGTTGTTGGTGTTTTACTAAATTTTTGTTAAAAGATGAAGTAGATAAAGTGATGAAGGTGTTTCATGAAGGAGACTATGGTGGAAACCTGTAATGGAATAATACTACCAAAAATATTATGAGAGCGGGTTATTATTAGCCCACCTTATTTTCTGATGTCCAGAAGAAAGTCACCTCATGCCACAAATGCCAAATATTCGAAGGAAAAAGGAAACTATTGCCTTTACCCTTAAGGCCTATATCTACTGAAACTCCTTTCCAACAATGGGGCCTTGAATTTATAGGAGAAATTCACCCCTCCTCTTCTACCCAACATAAGTGGATTCTTACAACCACTGATTACTTTACAAAATGGATAGAAGCCATGCCTATTAGACAAGCCTCTTATGCAGTGATTATAAAATTCCCGGAGAACAATATCCTTCCAAGATTTGGATGCCCTACAAAAATTATCACAGATAATGCTGCAGCATTAAAGTCAAAGAGGATGGTATATTTTTTTAATAAATATTAGATAACTTTGGGACATTCTACAACCTATTAACCTTAGGGAAATGGACTGGAAGAATCTTCCAATAAAAGATTTGTTAATATTATTAAAAAGTTGTTGCAAGAAAACAAGAATCATGGTACAATAAACTTGTGAATGCATTATGGGCACACATGCTTACAACCAAGAAGTCAATAGGCATGTCTCCATACCAGCTAGTTTATGGAATATATGTTGTTTTTCCAACCTCGTTGGGAATTCCTATTTTGAAATTGTTTGAAGAATTAGATGTTGAAGCAAATGATTTGCAAAGGAGAATAAACCAAACTATTCACTTGTAGCAGTCAAGATAGGAGGTCCATAATAAAACTTAGTTGATCCATGAAAGCATCAAGACAACTTTTTACAGAAGAACTAAGGCTGATGATTTTCAGATCGGAAATCATGTTTTGAAATGGAATACTAGAAGAGAAAAGAAAGGAAAGCATGATAAGTTTGACAATATATGGATTGGACCTTACATTATTCATGCTTACAAGGGTAATAGTGCATTTTTCTAAAGGGCATGGATGGAGCAGAGCTTCCTAGAGGACCTGTCAATGGCAGGATGCTAAAACATTATGCTTTTCAAGACTAAAAATAATTTTTATCACACTCATTATTGTCAGGCATGGGATCCCCCCAAGGCATGTTTTGGGGCTTGAAGCTTAAGTTTTGACTAAGTCCATTGTAAAGAATCCATGATTTGAGGGCGCGAAGCTAGAATAGAGTCATAGGGTTGTCCGCCCTTACTTTTGTAAATGTAGTGTTGGTTTGAGAGATCTACCCATGGTCTATGGACCATGGGATTGTATAAATAGAGTGAGGCTCTAGTGTGAAAGATATCAAATAATCTAAGAATAGAAAGAAATCGATGAAGTAGTAAGTTGAAGTGTAGAGTTGGGTCTTTGGGTCGTGTAGTAGGAGAAGGCTTTGCAGCTGAGTGTGCAAAGGCCTAGTAGTTTGCAACTCAGTGTGCGAACCCCTACAGATTAGTGCGTAGGGCAAGTCGAGTCTGAAAACGTTGGAAGTATTAATAAAGAGAATTTTTACCATATTTCTATGTATCCTTTCATGTTTTATGTATTATTGGGTATGAATTGCAAGTTTACTATTTATTTACTACGTGAACTTATATAAATGTTTTGAGTAAGTGAATATAATACAAGGTATCTTTTTATGTGAAGATAACTACCTATTATAAGAAGATAAGTAAGATCCAAAATGTGACTTGGGAAAGAGTGCGGATCACTGCTCCAGTAGCACGAAAGCCCCACAACCCCTGGTTAGGGCTACACAAAGGCGAATATAACAGGGTGTGAAGACCTCACAGGCTAGGGAAGTGCGCAAAGTAACCTGCATGAAGGTATTCATAGTTGGACTAAATCAACCCCTGAAACATCTCAAGGGTGCAAAAACCTGGTTCCAGCACCCCCCGATACTGCTTCATGTGAGACCTAAGTCTGTGCTCCGTGGACTGTTGCCGAAAGGGACAGTAGTACAGGGATTTGTTTGGCTAATTAACTCCAAACTTTGGTTAGGCCCCAACAAGCCAACAAATGGTTTCGTTATCGGGACCAGAATCTCCATAGAGATGTCTGATGTCGTATCATTGGAATCCAACTAAGAAAGAAATTGAAGGTTGGTTGGATAGGAGAATTCATGAGTTTGTGCAATAGCAGAACAGGAATCTGTGGCTATCAAAAGAGGAGTGATTAGACTACTACCTATACACAGAAGTCCATGAAATTTTCTTTGCTTCTTTTGCTAGTGAGTTGTACGAGTGGATCGCAAAGCTAGCAGATAGCCAGG
Organism: Pinus taeda; assembly: GCA_000404065.3. NCBI lineage: Eukaryota > Viridiplantae > Streptophyta > Pinopsida > Pinales > Pinaceae > Pinus > Pinus taeda. The sequence continues at coordinate 61,539 of APFE030711792.1, forward strand.
AAGGTGCAAGCTCGACAGTCCTATTGTGTGGACCCTAGAGTTGGTGCACAGATTGGAAGCATCGAAGGATAAGGTTGTGCGCATTGTTGATCGCTGGCTCGATCGAATTATAGGAGGATTCATTATTGAGTTTGTGGTAGATACTTTAGTCAACTATAGCGAAGTAGAGCGACAATTCCTCAAAGGACCACGAGGTAAGTACGTTAAGTCTCTGAACACTTAGACTAAAATGATACTATGTGAAAAGAGAATTATGTGAATAGATTGATGTTTGGGGCTATGCAAAGTGGGAAAATTTACAGAAACAAAGGTAGTGCAGAACTAGAAACTAGCCCCTTGATTTCACCTCGGCGAGGAGATAAGGAAGAGCTCGTGAAGGTCTGGCCAAGAAGTGCGATCAGTTTGATAAGGTAGAGGATTTCGCACATACCACCCCCACCCACACCACCACCAGCTTCATCGCCTTCACCCCCATCTTCACCCATACCACCTTTGCCACCACTGCGAGTCAATATGGTAAGCGCGATAAAGTTTCTGTTGTTCAAGGGAATAGGAAATGAAGATCCAGACTAGTTTTGGTTTGTGATAAAAGCTGTATCGGAAGCACAGGGAGTTACAGATGACAATATAAAGAAAGAAATGATGGTTAACACTATACAGGATCATGCATTGACCTAGTATATTAAGAATTCTAATCATAATCTGAATGCAGGGATCACATACATCCAAACTACGCTGAACAAATAATTTAGCAGGCCAAAGTCAGACGTGCATTCAATCATTGGGTTTAAGGAGATCATGATGCTACCAGGTGAGAATCTTTGGGAATTGGATCAGAGACTGAAGTGCAAAATTCGTGAAGCTAATATGACTTTGACGGATGGACAACACCGCGAATGGTTTGTAGCATCACTACCATTGCATTTAAGGAACGCGCTGTCACAACAGAGTTTAACAACTCAGGCAAAGGCCTTAGAGATCACGATGAGGCTGCATGAAACCCCGATACATGATCCTAACCTATGGGTTCATCAAATCCATGCACAGTTGAAAAACTTGTGTCTTGAGATGTAGAGTCTAAAACAAGATTGGACAACTTGCCCAGAAGTGCACGATGAGGTATGGTGTGTTAAATGTAAGGGCCAGGGTCATGACAAGGACCACTACCTAGTGTTCGCAAATTATCTCATGAGAAGAGGATCAATGCCATTAAGACCAGAGGCCCAAGCATGACCTACTGTGGTGCCTGCATTGTGGTGCACAATTTGTCAAATAGGAGGAAATCGTGCCACATGCAACTGCCATTTGTTGCAGAAGTACATACACGCAAAATTCGCAATAGTTTTTCTGTAATTTCTCTAGATTAGTGGGACATGATGAGCACACCTATAAAAGATATGAACTAATGATCAATAAGACTCCCACCTACAAAGTTTAGGCTGATATGCGACCCCTTGACTAGAATGCAGGAGTAGCGTGAACTAGATTCCAGGGGCACAGACGAGGTCGAGATGGAGGAGGACCTGGAAGAGGTTGTAGACAGCTGATATGTTACAATTGCGGGGGGGAAGGACATTATACCTGTGATTTTACGAATCTTATGTATCCATCATGCTTGTATTATACATTGTTTGATCATGAGATGGAGGATTGTCCCACACTGATAGCGAGGTTGCGCGACAAGGGAGCGCTCCAACCTTCCTCGACTCAAAACCTACAAATGATGAGGTCTAAGCCACACGAGGAAGACCCTAACGTAAACATTGTGCTTCAAAGTGGGATAATGACAATGGATGATAAAGGAAAGTAGCTTGAAGATAATACTTGGGTTCGTAAGGCTCCAATGAAAGAACTAGAGTTGATTTGGAGCATGCTAAGGAAACCTTCATGGAAGCTAGGAAGAGATTCGTTGATGCTTCCACTTCAAGAAGCAAAGGCAGATCGGAGCCATAAATGGACCCATAAATGCTCATGATGTTCCTAGAAACATGCATGAAGCTACTATGTGATAGCAAGGTTGTAAGGGATTGTAGGAACTCATAAATAGATGTGCTGGGACTATGTCAGGATAACCTTGCATAGTCTGGAAGATTGGAAAGCATGTGACAAGGATGGGAAGAGAAATGAGATTGACCACACAGATTGGAGAATATGAGATGGACCAAGTGATTATGGATTTAGGATCGGACGCGAACGTTTTTCCGAAGCAGACATGGGAGCGCATGGGAAGGCCTATGCTGCAATGGTATCCTATTGAACTGTGAATGGCGAACCAACAAAAAATCCTACCTATGGGAAGATTGCAAGGAATCACCATGGATATTGAAGGAGAAAGTGCACTGGCAAATTTTGAAGTGATAGAGATTGTTGATGATAGCAATCCCTACCCTATGCTATTAGGAATAGATTGGGCCACTGACATGAACAGGGTGATAAATCTAAATAAGCATAAGATGATTGTTGAGAAAAAGTCTCTACGCATAGTCATACCTTTTGACCATGCAGAAGGATCACGCTACACAGAGCGAGTGTGCGACTATGAAAGCGACGATGACTTAGACTGCATCTACACGATAATCACGCGAGAGAAAGACTAGGTAAATCCCACTGTGGATGGAAGAATCTCATGGGAGCACAAAAGTTCATGTACATTGAATTCGGATGAAGAGATAGAGTGATGGCAGAACTAGTTGTACGAGGTAACCACACTGAATTGAAACATGATGACAAGATCATTGCACTGCATATCAATGAAAGTAAGGGATCTTCCTACGTATGATGGGTTAAGTGAGGTAGATGCCTTCTTGAACAAATTTGAAAGAGAGGTGCTAGAAAAACAACAGTTCGAGGCTTTGAAATGGGTGCTACGTGCTATGACCGCGAGGTGGTGGGGTACACACCAAGGAATCTTTGAGTAATGGCACGAATGCAGGAGAATGATGCACATGCATTTTGGTAAGCTTTAGATGTGTTTAAAAGACAAGTATGATGGACGGGATGATCCGCGCATGCATCTATCTAGGTGGGTACATGCATATGATAAACAACTTGTGTGGATGCACATGGACTTTGCATTCAAAAACATGGTCAATAAGTAGGTGTTGACAATTACGTGAACGGTCCCTCTAGTTGGGATGATGAAGCCTAGAAAGAACATGTGTGAAGAAGGTTATCCATGCAAAAGCATTTAATGGAGTGGGTGAAGCACTAAACAGGGTATATAATGCGTAGCGGAGTGATTGAGACCTGCGCATACCAGCATTTCTATGGGCTTATAGGAAAACCTACAAGAAACTGATGGGGCATACACCTTCTACGTTGGCTTATGGAGCAAACACTATAGTTCCAATAGAACGCAGTAAGCCTAGTCCGCACATAGCAACACCAGTAGTTATGACAATTCATGGAGCCTTGGAAGAAGGGATCGCACAACTGAACAAAGCAGAACACTTGGGCCCTGAGAAATAAATTCACCAGGGTGATCTTAGGCTCCAAGAACTTATGAAATAAAGGGTGCAATTAAGGGAGAAAAACGCTCTGGTGGAAGCAGAAGTCAAGAAGCTTTAGGAAGAAATAAAGAAGGATTTTCTTGATAATAAAATTAGGATGATAAAATAGGGTGTGCATGATTATGGTGACAAATTTGGGGACTACTTCCAAGAGTTGATTAGCTTGATGCCTTGGGTTAGACCACATATTACTAAAGGGATCACCCATGGTGGTGTGCTATAGATGGTAAAGTGCATGACAGTAAAAGACAGATTTTTTCTAGGGAAAGTGATGGATGACCAGTTGAAACCCTATACTGGTGGCGCGACCACTTGACTAGCCATGGGAAGTACAATATTAGAGCTCTCAACAATTGAAAGGAGGTGTGGGACTATAAACTACTTTTCTTGAGAGCTGCATGATGTTGAGGGTGCTTATAGAAGCAAAGTGTCACAAGGTCCGCGACCGTGCCACAGGGGTTGCACTGCTGCGCGGGTTGGCTGGAAAGTGACCGTTATAGTCACTATTCATGATGTGATGCTTGACTTCAGACCAAATGGAGTGGGCGGTAGGCATTTAAGATGAGCTTTATGGGAAAGATTTGGGAAAATCTTCCACCAAGGGAGCATAAATGGACTGGATTTGGGGGGAATGATCGAATTTAAATTCAAAAGGTGCTAAAAAATACAAAGGGCTACCCAGCAAACAACACTTGGTCATTTGCAAATTGAGTTGTCGAGCACCCCAAGTATTCTGAATCGAGATCTTTTTGTCCTATGCAGAGCATTATTTGAGCCCCTAAGTGAGTGGTTGAGATATTTTGGGACAAGAAAGATGGCAACGTCTGAAGAAGCCATGGAAATCATAGAACTGACTACCGAAGAAGCCACGCAGACCATGACTATAGAAGATGCCCTTGAGAGCATCAGGATTGTGGTGAAAATCCATAAATCATCGCACACACTAAGACTAAAGAAAGATAAATAGCCAATGATTTTGGTGCATGTGTCCCCCCAAAACCCGCTACGAACCAAATTAACTATGGAGGAAAAAAGGAAAGCAGTTAACCTAGAAACCGATCCGGAGGAAGAAGACCTTGAAGACCTCATAATCGAAGAAGATGAGGACAAGGGTATGGAGGAAGAAACCAAGGGTGTAGTCCCTCTAACTAAGCTTCCCACATATGTCCCTCTGCAAAAGGGGAAGGCGAAGGTGCCCAAGGACCTTGATGTGAGCAAGAGCTCTCTGGAGACACCGCTCCTCCTGGACGATATCATCTCTGAAGGAACACACTTGGGAAGGGTGCCAAGCTTGAAATTCGAAGACTAGGATCCCGTTGATCATGAGAAATTCCCTCACTGGGCTGCCATGCAACTCATGAAGTTAGATAAACACACCGTGGTGGGAGTCATAGAGCTAGAGCAGCACAAGTGGTTAAATGGAGTCAAAAAGGCAGGGTTGTTGAACCTGCTCTAGGTGCCACATTACCATTGAGCCCAATGACTATCTTTGTCATCAAGCAGTTGCTCTGCCTGGTGCATGGTGGGTGTTTGTGGCTGTAGGAGCCCATCTGCATCACAAAACACCTAATCCACTGAGTTACTTGACACCCATGTAAAGAAGAAGACCCCATAGACATTTCAGAGGGGCAAAGCAGCGATTTGGCCATCGCAGAGGCCATGAAATTGAAATACAATGTGGAAAAGAAGAAGAGGGGCTATGCGATCTCCAGTATTAACAACAAAGCAATCAGAGTGGCGGCTCAAATACTGGTGTGTAAGGTCATGTAGAAATGCCGTACGGATGAGGTATCCATGTCGGTGGTAGCACTTGTTGAACAGTGCACAGAAAGGGTCCAGTTTAACTACTCTGAATTCTTGTCCAAGGAGTTCTTGGAAAATTGTTGCGAGGTGCAGGAGCAAGGAAAAAATTTCCACTATGCATGGCCTCTGTTGTCCATAGTGTTGGTGGCTAGGGAATTGCCGGAGGATAGCCAGTTCCCAACAATTGTAAGGAATCTCCCAAAGGCCATGAAGTACACTTTGCTGCGGGCCACTAAGGACACGAACAGGAACTGCAATAGCAAAATATTCTGGGTGTTCCCGGAGATGAACATCAGAATGGGGATTAATCGCAAGCTGTGGTTATCACCTGCTGTCTACAATAGCTTGCAAAGTTTTGCAGAATTTAAAGAAGATTTTCATCACTCTACCTTAGGGTGCTCAAGGACCCTGCAAAGAAGTGGAACGAACTACCTTATATAGCCACAGATGATGTGATCTGCGATGTGCTTGATGTGTGGCCACTGAAGTGGAGCACTTCGGGCATCTCTGTGCTAGAAAAATCTCTTGCGCAGAAGAAGAAGGGGGAAGCAAAACTATGCATGTTGCAGTTGGTGGAAAAAATAAGGAAAGAAGCAACAATAGCAAAACCATAGGAGGCACGAGATGTTGCACAAACAGCAACAAAATAGAAAAAGGTTACAGCAGCAGCAGCAACACAGAAGGTAGCAGAGAAGGTGCATGAGGGCTAGAAGTCACCTTTGCTTGAGCAGGAGAAAGAGATGGAAATAGAAGAAGAGGAAGGTGATGTGGACCCAGAAACAACATCAACACAATTGAAGTGCCAGTGCTTGAGTGAGCGGACAGGGCTGTGTAAGAAGGTAAAAGCGTCCAAGTTGTCTATCGACCTGATCACCCTTACTGAGGGGGATCTGCATGATATAGGTGAGACGATGCGCAATTTCACCACTGAGGCCCTCAAGAAATTTGCAGAGGAGAATTAGATTGTGTTGGGGACCCTCCGAGCATAAATTCAGGAGTTGTAAGTGCACACTCCTCAGGCTGGTACCCTCTTGACCAACGTTGCAGTAGGAACAACTGTAGCCAAGGAAACACTATGCGCTCATACAACCAACACAATAGTGTTACTATAAGGGGCACTCGTTACAGAAAATCAGGCCGATCGGCCTACGATTAGTACACTAAAGGGGATAGGGATTAACATGGTTGCACTCCCACAGGAAATGCTCTATGTTCTGCAAGATGGGATTACTACAGAACTACGGGCTAGGGAGAGTCGCGCATTGCAGGAGCTGAGTGAGCAGAAGATCAACATGGAGTAGCTGAGCTTGCAGCACGACGAGGTCGTGTCTCAGAACAAGAAGATGGTGTAGGTACTGGAAGAAGCCTGCCAGATGGTCCTTGAGCTGGCCATCCCAGTAGAAGCACTAGCAAAGACGTACATCCAAAGATTAGCCACAGGGGTGGACAAGGCATGAGAAGAAATGGTTAAGGTTCAACTGGAGCTAAACCTTCAAATCGTAGAGCTATAGTTGAAGGTGTAACCTTCAACTCCTCCAGATGCAAGGGAATAGTGCGCCAATGCCATTACATCAAGGCTGGAGGAGATTAGCAGTGTAGTAAGAGACTGCACCAGAACATTGGAAGAATCATTCGAGGTCCTCACAAATCTGTAGGAGGATCCAAACGTACAATGCTTAGAAACAGAGGCGTGTTAGCTACAAAAGTAGTATGAAAACATCAAAGGGACTGCGCAGATGGTGGCTCTCACTTAGAGGCTCGTGTGAATGCAACAAGCCAAAGCGCTTAAAGAGGTAGTGGACACAACGTGACACAAAGAAGCAGTTTTGAAGGCATGTATTCAACCTTGGATCGTTGAGGCCTTCGTAATCATAGCAAAAATTGAAGGCAAGCTTGCACAGATGCAAGGGATGCAGGAACAGATGCATGGGAGTAGTTTTGACACCGCGGTCTTAAAACAATGAGTACAGGAGATTCAACAGGTAGCCTCTCAGCCCGTTGCCGACCTTGTAGCCGTCCAAGTAGAGTTTGGAGGTCTCTACGTGAAGATCTCCGCACTTACAGAGTGACTCGAGGGCAAGTCACGATGTTTGTGTTGGGGACCTCTTGGGCATGAGATCCCCCCAAGGCAAATTTTGGGGCTTAAAGCCCATGTTTTGACTAATTACTTTGTAAAGGCTCCGCGATTTGAGGATGCGGAGTGCGAAACTGTAATAGAGTCATAGGGTTGTTAGCCCTTACTTTTGTAAATGTAGTGTTGGTTTGAGAGATCTACCCATGGTCCGTGGACCATGGGATTGTATAAATAGAGCAAGGCTCTAAGTGTAAAAGATATCTAATAAGCTAAGAATAGAAATAAATTGATGAGGTAGTAAGTCGAAGTGTAGAGTTGTGTCTTTGGGTCATAAAGTAGGAGAAGGCCCTGCAGCTGAGTGCGCAGAGGCCTATTAGTCTGCAGCTGAGTGCGTGGACCCCTACAACTGAGTGTGCAGGGTAGGTCGAGTCTGTAACTATTGGAAGCCTTAATAAAGAGACGTTTTACCATATTTCTGTGTATCTTTTCCTGTTTTATTTATTATTGGGTATGATTGCAAGTTTGTTATTTATTTACTGCACGAAATTATATAAATGTGTTGAGTAAGTGAATATAATACAAGGTATCTGTTTATGAGAAGATAACTAACTTTTATAAGAAGATAAGTAAGATACATAATGTGACTTGGGGAAAGGGTGAAGATCACTACTCCAGTAATGTGAAAGCCCCATAGCCCCTGGTTAGGGTTGTGTGAAGGAAAATATAACAAGGTATGAAGACCTCGCAGTCCAAGGAAGTGCGCGAAGTAACCTGTGTGAAGGCATTCATAGTTGGACTAAATCAACCCCTCAGACATCTCAAGGGTGTGGAAACCTAGTTCCAGTATCTCCCCATACTGTTTCGAGTGAGACCTTAGTCTACGCTCTGCGAATTTTTCTGAAAGGGCTAGTAGTACAAGGATTTGTTTGGCTAATTAACTTCGAACGTAGGCCCCAACAAGCCAACAAATGTAGATACCATTTACTTTGTACTGTCATGATTGGGTAGCTTATATCTGAAAGTTGAAGCCCGTGGATAAGGCCCTAATATTTTAGTCATTTTTCCACCATAACTACAACAAACACAAAAAGATCAAATGCAATCAAACATTGGAGATAAGGATTCAAGGCTACTAGTCTACTGTTCTTGACACCTCACAAGGAGAGTGCCATCCCTGGCTAGAGCCACTATTAGGGTCCTATAATTTATAGGATCAAATGATGATTGAATTATTTCTTTCAGTATTCCAATTTGTAAATAATATTGCATATTGCAAATGATTTCCAAAAATATAGAAAAAAAAAAAGAAAAAAAAAAAAAAAGAGGGTATAAATAGAAAAAATGGAAAAATGAAAAGAAATGATAAAAGAACCCCACAAAAAGAATAAATGTGAAAGTGATGCCAGTTGAAGTGCCACTCATAGTCCAATTGTTTTGTAGAGAATAAATTCATGAAACTGTGTGTAGCTTGTTTAAAATGCCACAATACTTTTCTTGTTTGAAAAATATAATTTAATCATGTTCAAGCAAATTTCAATTTATGTAAAATAGATTAGAGTGAATAACTTAGCCAAACCAATGTAATCTTGGCTTGGATTAGATAGTTAGAATAGGTGAATAAATTAATCCAATTGTTTAATATGGATTAATGCAGTTGGTAGATTAGTGTAGTGGTTTGAATGGATACTCTTAGTCCTTTAAAAATGATAAAATAAATAGGGCTTACACTCTTAAATGCACCCTAGTTGGTTAAGTTATACTAGTTTAGGAAAAACAAACTCTTGCTATAAAAAGATCTTTGTAATATGTTAAATTTTCCAAAGTCCGACCATATTGTAAAAATATATGTGCACATTAAATGATGTGGGACCATTGGTGTTAAACTCCGCTCACCTTACCTCCCCTGGTTGTAATCGTTTTTACATCTAACGACCCTTAAGCATTTTTGAACCCCCCCACTGTGATTCTCTTTAATGGTGAGGGGTGGCCCAAAAAGCGGTTTCCCCGTTGCTAGGTGTCCTCCCATTTTGTTTTCGGACACCCCCTCAAATAACACAAACAACTATTACCCCCCTCCGAAAGCAGTTTCCTCCATGCCGCTGTTTCCCACATTCTTGCCATCGCCTATCCTAAGCCGCCATGTCGATGAATGTTATGCCAATTTCATTGCAAATCCCTCCCATTGCATCCTTCCCATTTCCTAAGTAAATGCAGCTCCCAAAAGTTGTTTATCAAATGGTCTTTCTCCTGATATGAGTCTATAAAGCTCCATTCCTCCCACACCTCACATCCCTTTCTCATTTTCCTATTGTTACATTACTCCTTCCCTCTATGTTCTTGCCTATTGACAACTGTTTACAGATATATTCTCTCCAATATTCTTCTGACAAAATTTATTGTGACCATCTGCAAATTCCCTCTATCACTTTCTCTCACTTTCATTTCGTTACCACTATGGCCCCCAAAATTTCCACTGTGGTGAATCCTATGCTCGCCCCCTCTGTGGGTTTAGACCACATCCCCTTTGCTAACCAAGATTACAAGATTGCTGAGACATAGTGTGAATTCAATCTTTTCGAGTTACACTACTCGTTCGATGACAATTTCCTTGAACAGTGTAACGAAATCAGCCTTTAGCAGTCTAGACTCCCCCTGTTCATTTTCCCCTAGTATTACTATTTACCCAAATTCTTCCTCAAATGTCACGCCTATTACCTTTCAAGTAAGAGGGCTATCATCTCCCCTAATGGTGAAATTATTTTCACCATCACCTCTAAAAGTATAAACCAAATGTTGCAGGTCCCCTACAGTGATTTCCTCACTCCCTTTTCCCTTGAATCTCTCAAATAAATCTATCATAAACTTACCTTTTCCCAAAAGAGCTAAAATCTTTGAGGTATTCCTACCAAAAGATTCTCAACTCCCTAAAAAGAATCCTCCTTATCCCACTTCTATTTTCCCTCAGATAACTAGATAGATTATCTTTGTCTTGTCCTACCTATTTGGTTACTATTCATATGAATGGGTAGATGAGCCTATTTTAGGCTTTCAATCCACTTTTTCCAGAGAGGAAGGGCTATTAGTCACCTTTGACTATGGTCACTACCTTGCTGATGTAATTCATGAACAATTCCTTCAGTTTTGAACTGAAGGAATTTTCAAATATTCTTCAATTATTATGTATATGCTCATTTTCATCTAGACAGAAAGATTTCCCTTTGCAGTATAGAAGCTCGATCAATAAGGAGAGCCTTAGTTCATTATTCTCTAGACCTCCATGATCATAAAACAATCACAGGAATTCAGATTTACAAATTTCATTGATCAATTTCTGTATCCAACAACTTGTTTTCTGAGTGGCTAGCAGGTTCCAAGAATCAATGAAATATTCAGAAAGTGTTACAGCTCAGTGAATAGGTGAAGAAAGGCGATTGGTACCTATATCAGTAATTTACAAAGATTAGGGTTTATGGCTCAAAGCTGCCACCATATAAGCTTCCCAAGTACCTTCCAATGAGGATATTTGCCTTGGAGTACATTAGAAAAATAATCCACTCAGATAATATCCATTTTGTGGCAGCCAAAAGGAAGTCTCAATTTATCTATAAGAGTAGAGCATAAGGAGAGGAAGCCCGACCTCCTATTGAAACAAATGCATTTCGCCCTTAGCATTAGTCGGCCTTATGACCCCTTCAGGGTAGTTTCTAAGCTAAGAGTGGAACATAATAAAACTCACTATGTGCATACCCAAAGACCAGAAATAGAGAAGTACATGAATCAACAAAATTCGGTAGAGAACACATTGCAGGAGGACAAAGAGAAAGTACTTTAAAGGACTACCTCAAAGACTCCTATACCCAGAGAAAATACTAAGAAGAGACCAAGATAGGAGGACTCACCTCTAGTCACAAAAGTCTCAGCCAAAGAATTTAAGATATATACAAAGAAGGTTAAGACAGGCTCTGAGATATACTTCCCACCACTAGAGGAAACATAGGGTACCATTCTACTCTCTGGCCTTCAAACTTTTAAGTTTGATAGGAGTACCACTGATTGTCCATCATCCTCAACTACTGAAGAGATTCCAGATACAATACCTCACACACTAGAGTCATCTATAGAACAAAGGGAGTTGGATATTTTCCAAAGATACAAAGAGATTAAATAAAGGAGTGAAGCCTTTCATGAAAAAATCTCTGCTCAATTCAGGAAGAAATCTTCCTCAATCCATCACAGGCTCATCTCAACCTATGATAGAGAGAAGGGAAGAATGCACATGGAATTCTTACAGGCCTAGGTTCCACAACCAAAATCAGCATCTAACTTCAAGCAGAATACCTTTGAGTTTGAGGCAAAGGATGTTCATCCTTTGGATCAAATGTACATGCACAGGAAGACAAGAGAAATGGTCTACCCAACCTTCACACAGACTACCCTCACTCCTTCCAAATTACATCTTTCTTTAAATAATTTTCAATCTCAACTTAAATTGGAGAAAGTTTCCTCTCTTGCTAAAGACAACATAATTAAATATTTGGGGGAAATGGTGATTAAAGAAAGTTTTGATCCTTGAAATTCAAAGGCCATGGAAGAAATTATCAAGAAGAAGAATGCTGACATAGCAGCCTTGAAGAAGCAATTGAAGCTTCCTGTGACTAAAGATCCCAAAGCAAAGGAGTTAGGAGAGACAGAGTTACAGAAAGAAGAAATGTTGAAGCTCCTAAGGGAGTAGAGTGCACAAATAAAGGAGATGGAAGAAAATACGAATAAGATGATCAAAGAAAAGGAGCAGAGCTCTCAACTAGCAGTGGTTCAATTGCATATTTACTTCAAACATGTATTCCTACATCAACTACAATAGTAGGAGCATCCTCTTCTACAGTACCTCCTTTTTCAACTGTAGATGATCCAATTAAATTGGCCCAATCACTGGAGAACATGTCTATACAAGGGAGAAGAAATAAAGAAACTAAAATAGGAGGTGAAGACCTTACATTAGCAGAAAACAAGATTTGAGAATGCCTCCTAATAGAAGTACACGAATCCCAGACATTGTCCCAAAGATTGCAACAGATGGAAAAAGATATCGCCATGGGTAATACTGTGGCCCAGGTCAAAGAAAATATTTGGAAACACATCAATGATGATATGATAGATATCTATCCTTCAATATATATTATATTTGAGCAACAAGAACTGACTGAAAGATCTAATAAAGCCATAGAAGAAGTCAGAAAAAAGTATGGTGAAAAACCCATTGGAGCTACTGAGCTCATCAAATTCCTTAACTCTAAAAACAAATAGGAATTAGAAGAGATAGAGATTGAAGATAGAACCAAAACCATACTAGAATTCAAGAAGGTGCTGACTAAGAGAAATTTGGTGAGACAACTTGAATAAAAGAGTCAGATTCTAAACATTGGTGTACAAATATTCTTTAAAAAGTTGGAACCTCTCTATAAAAAGGGACTTCCTAATTTATTGGTAATTAATGATAAGCTCAGTACATGGTCTAATTACAGTGAGAAACTAATGACCAAGGCAAAAAAGAATTCGAAGGTTATAGGTGGAAGAATCAACATGACAGGAAAAGCATTCTTGGAAGTGTTATCATATGACCTGAACATTCAATATGAAATGAAACACATATTCATTTCCAAACCAACAGTTTCTAAATACACTGAGTTTGATGAAGTTTCTAGAAACTTACTGAAGACAACTATCCCAAGTGAGCAATGCTCAGATAAATTATGTGAATTACTGGAGTAAGCAGTGGATTGGGTTGTACAACTTAGCATCAAGATTCACCAACACGCCATAATTCAAAGGGCGAGACAACTAACAATTCCATGAATTTAGTGCCAACACTGCAGTCAATTCAAATTTTTCTAAATTTTTGTAATAAGTTAGATAGATTCATTTTAGGAATTTCTAAATACATCCTAGTCAGTTGTGGCAGGATTTTTTTTAAATATGTTATAAATGCTTCTCTTTTAGAAGTATCAAGGGTTGATAACTACGTGGTTACATTCCAGAATGCTATTGTACTATTTTCTATTTGATGGGCTGATTAGTAATAAATAGGACATTCTTCGCAGGAGTCATTTGTTAGATTATTTGGTGATGTGATTCTTACACTATTAATGTTTGACTACTTTGTTTCCATGCTTGTGTTTTCTGAATCTGAATTATTTTACACAAAAATGATGAAGATAATTTGTTAAAAAATACACTTTGCTTCTAGTTGAAAATAATTTCTATGTTTTCTTCTGATATCATGTTAAGGAATTCTTAATTTCTCTTTAAATTCTATTGAACTTATATCTTTTCCTCCAATTCCACTAAAATATAAAGGATCCAGTTAGTTTCGGTACCTTGTCATGTGAAACTCCTTCTAAAAGCTGAAACAAACCCCCTTTAAACTATAGAATCCATAGCTCGATGGAATGTTCAAGCACTTAATCAACCAATAAAATTGAAACCAAACTTCCAACAATCATAACTAGCCTAATATTTAATATAAACAGAGAGGGAGCCCTCTTTGAAGCTGGTAGGGCTAGATCCCATCTTACAAAGTAGGTTTGTGGTTACCTTTATGATTTTCTTCTGGAACCTTAGAAAATTAGAGAGTCCTAACATATTAGAAATCAACATTTACACTAAAATCAATGGATATAATGCAAGCAATCAAATATGATTAGAAATCAACATCTACACTGAAATCAATGCATCTAGTACTAGCAATAAAATATAATTAGAAATCAACATTTACAGTGAAATCAATGCATTTAGTGAAAGAAATCAAATAGGATTAGAAATCAACATCTAAATTGAAATCATTGCATCTAATGCAAACAATCAAATAGGATTAGAAATTAACATCTACACTAAAATTAATGCATCTAGTGCAAGCAATCAAATATAATTAGAAATCAACATATACATTGAAATTAATGCATCTAGTGCAAGAAATCAAATATAATTAGACATCAACATCTACACTAAATTAATGCATCTAGTGCTAACAATCAAATATGATTATAAATCAACATCTACATTGAAATCAATATATCTAGTGCTAGCAATAAAATATAACTAGAAAACAAAATCTACATTGAAATCAATACATTTAGTGCAAGGAATCATATATGATTAGAAATCAACATCTATTCTGAAATCAATGCATCTAATGTAAGAAATAAAATAGGATTAGAAATAAACATCTTCATAAAATCAATGCATCTAATTCAAGCAATAAAAAAGGATTAGAAATCAACATCTACACTAAAATCAATGCATACTGTGAAACTGATCAAATATGATTAGAAATCAGCATCTACATTGAAATAAATGCATCTAGTGCAAGCAATAAAATATCCCTATCTCACACTACAAACATACACACTCTCTTTCTCCATATCTATCTATGTCTCCCTACCTTCCGCTTTATATCTCTCTCTTATTCCCTCTCTCTCTCTATACTACCCTACAAACATACTGTCTCTCTCTCTCTCTCTCTCGTCCCTTATACCTCTTTTCCCTCCTTATCTCCTCTCTCCCTCTCTTTCCATCTCCCTTCACTCCCTCTCCCTCTCTCCACCTTTCTCTCTCTATGCCTTTCTTCTTATCTCCCTTTCTCTCCTCCTCCAACTCCATCTCTCTCTCTCCCTCCCTCTCTCCACGTTTCTCTCTCTATGTCTTTCTCCTTATCTCCCTCTCTCTCCCCCTCCAACTCTATCTCTCTCTCTCCCTCCCTCTCTCCTTCACTCTCTCAAGTCATCTCTCTCCCTTTCTCTCCGACCTTCCTTTCTCTCTCTCTCTCTCTGTCTCCATCTTCCAACTCTACCATTATCTCCCTCCCTCTCTCCTTCTCTCTCCTTTTTTCTCCTCCTTCTCTCCATATATCTTTCTTTTTCTCTCTATCTCACCCCCAAACAGACACTCCCTCTCTCTATCTCTCCCTTGTCACTCCCTCTCTCTTTCTCCACCTTTCTCTCTGTATGTCTTTCTTCTTTCCTCCCTATTTTTCCCTCCAACTCCATCTCTCTATCTCCTCCACTCTCTCTCTCCCTCTCTCTCAAGTCCTCTGTCTCATCCTTCCTCTATCTCTCTTTGTCTTCCAACCTTGTCACTATCTCACTCCTCCTCTCCTTCTCTCTCACCCCCTCCATCTTTTTGTCTCTCTCGCTCTCACACCCTTCTCTCCTTCTCTCCTCTCTCTCTTCACTACTTCTCTCCTTTCTTCCTCACATTATCTCCATCTCTCTCTTGTCACTCCCTCTATGTCTCCACCTCTATCATTCTATGTCTTTGTTCTTACCTCCCATATATATATGGAGTTAATATATATCCTAGTATATTAATATATATATAATATAACAAATTTAATATTATACTATCCAAATTATTAAATTTAATAATATTAATATTATAATCTATTACTTTTAATTTCATAATAATAATAGTAATATTGATAATAATATAATATTAAATTTAATAATATTTTTACATGACATGATAACAAAAATTATAATAAAACTACATCAAATTAAATATATTTTTTAATATATAGTCTACTTGGGGTTGCTCAATTGGCAATGGTCATGGAAATGAAGTCTCACTTAACCAGAAGTTTTGGGTTCAAATCTTGTGCTATCACATGATGAAGATATAGTCCTACCAAGCTTACCAAAACAAAATATTATCTAATATACAACTTGTATTACAATTTTGACTTAAAAATATTTCATGTCTTTAAAAATTTTAATATATCTATAAAAATGATTTTTGCCCCGTAAAACTCCTCTCACAAAGATTTAATTATGTCAGGTGGTAATAGGTGATTAAATATTATTACAATAAACTATTTATAATTACAGTTTATGAAATTTACCCCTGGTAAATTTGATTCAAGTTGACTGGAGTGAAGTAATTACTCTAAATTTGATTCATGTTAACTAAGTAGTTGAATACTCTAAATGGTTTAGAATAATTAAAGAAAACGAAATCATCCTGAAAATAATAATTTCTAATTTTTTCCATTGACGAAGAAGGGCTTCACATCCGGAAATAGGATAGTCCATCGACCTTATTCAAAAGAAACAATACCTCAGACTCACACAAGGTATATAATTTATGATTAAATATATGTATGAAGTCGCACCATATCTGAACACTTGAAAGTCCTTTACACTTTTGGATTCAATGGATTCGTCTCGCCTTTCATGGTTAGGTGATTGATATAGAGATATTGATCATGCTTTTCAGAGTTGTCACAGTGGGCTTATCCGACTCTTTTGAAGGAGCGTCACCTTTTTTTAAGAGAGCGTCACCTTTTTTTTTGAGTACATGTCAGTTACACTATTCATGTTGACTGGAGTGAAGTAATTACTGTAAACTATTTAGAGTATTCAACTGTTTATAATTATAGTTTATGAGAATTTACTGGAATAATTCCCCTGGTAAATTTGATTCTCTATAAACTATTTATAATTATAGTTTATGAGATCATTATCATAAACTATTTATAAGTACAGAGTGAAGTAATTACTGTAAACTATTTAGAGTATTCAACTATTTATAATTACAGTTCTGTAATGAGTTGTAAAAATAGGTTATAGTTTAATTAAAGATTAATATTTATATATTTTTTTCAAGATTTATCTTACAAAGAGTTACTTGCCTCAGGATAAACAAATAATCTCCCCAGAACTATTTATATCTACTGCTGAGTTGTTTTTTGAATGACAATTTTTAAATTTAACTCTTCATTATTTGCAAAATACTTTGTTTCCTTGCAAAAGAATACACACAAAACAATAGAGAAACCGCGAAGTACTGTTTCTACTGCAGGTTAGATGATACAAGCGGTGAGTTAAAAAAGTTTAGGGCGAAGGATCAAGGTGTGTTTCTCTCAATATGGATTATCAAGGAAAGCCATCAAAGAAAACCTAACAACCCACTTACAAAGCTACCATACATATTTTTTCAGATATCGTTTGATCAAAATAACATGCCATAAAGCACTGCATGTAGGCACGAATCCGGGAGGACCCTCGAGTGATCTACCATTGAACAAAATTTGTGCACACACAACACCCTACATCCTTGCACTTGCTTCGTAGACCATACTATTTATTTATTGCATCAACACCCTGGCCTGAGGGAGGACCATGCCACAATGAAATTAATTTGATCTTCTTTTCATAAACACCCTGGCTTGAGGGGAAGACCATGCCACAATGAATTTAATTTGATCTAGTTTTCATAGTCCGCGCTTGATTAGTTAAATATTTAATTTTAAAAGGATATGTGACACATTTATACATCTTTTTCATAGTGTGCTAAAGAATGCTGGTCTCAACATAATGGATATTTTTAGATGTCATATATTAAATTTATATTAAGAATTAAATGGATTACACATCTTTCTCTAAATTTTATTAGGAAGTACTTGATATTTTTTTTTTATTTTTAAATTTGAGTTACTTTTTTCTTTGGATATTGAATAGTACTATATACAACACAAAATATTTTTTTTTTTTTATTTATAGTTTATTTAAATCTTCTGTTGAAATATTTTTGAAAAGTATATGGTTTAAACATCTTACTTACACTCTTTTTTTTTTTTTTTTTTTTTTTTTTTTATTCTTCTAATTATTTTCTCTTTTTAAAGTTGATAAAAAATTATATTTTTCATGTGGGCATCTAAATATTTTATTTATGATTTGAAGTGAGTGAAATATTTTTACCACATTGGATTGTAATATCAACTACAAATTGGGTGACCATAATGAGGTTGGGATTATTGATGTTTTAAAATACTTTTAATTAAAACTAACTAAACATGCATATTCATTCTTATTTTTTTATCAATATTGCTTTTCTATTTAGAGAATATTTTACTTTTATTTTAAGAAGGACATGTGTCAAATCCATGTTGAGCATGGATGGAATCACACATGGCTCACACATCGCCCTCATACTGGGGCTGTATAATGTGTCTCTCAAAGCAATTATATTTTTAGTCAGAGATTATTGTTGTAGATATTTTGAAGATGCATTCTCTTATCTCATTTTTTTGTTAGAGATTATTGTTGTAGATACTTTGAAGATGCATTCTCTTATCTCATTTTTTGTCAAAGATTATTGTTGTAGATATTTTGAAGATGCATTCTCTTATCTACATTGTTAGTGTAGTGCTCACTATCTAGGAGAAATATAAAGAATGGTTTAGAAATATTAGGCATACCCTCATTTTCAATGAATTATGTAAAGACATTTATGAAGGAGAGGATGAAAATGCACCCACCAAGCCTAGATCGGAAAAGGAGCTAATAATTTGGAGAATAATGACAAGAAGCTAGGCCTATATTGTTGCTTAATAGAAGTGAAGAGGTGATTTGTTATATAGTTTCAATTATAATTTCTTATGGTGCATTGAAGAATTTGAAATATATATATATATTATATAATAATATATATAATATATATATATATATAATATATATATATATATATATATATATATGAATCATGCTTAGAATTGGAGGTTATTCATTTCATGGCCAAACTCTTTACTCTTGAGTTGAAAGATGATGGTTGCCTACCCCCAACCTTAGATATTAGATCCATCATGCATGATGTAGATGCCACTAGAGTTAAGATGGAAATTCTTGTCACAACCTTTATCAAGGACCTCTATCCTATATACTCTAATTATCTTGAATCCCTACAAACTAGTGGGAAACTAAAATCCATTACTTTTGATATCCTGGGTGGAGAAGTTTGTAGAACAAGAGAAAGCATTTGGGAACAAGAAAACAATAACTCTGTCCCTTGAAGAAGTAATGTTCCTTACTTAGAAAGGGAAGAATCAATCATAGAATTTTCCTAAAAGAAGTGGTAACAAGAGAGGAGTTGGAAAAGCTAATTTTAGAGGTATGGGTTAAACACCATCAAGGCAAAAGATAGATGAACATGATACACCAACATGAAATATCTCCTGGAAGAGAATCAAATATAGTTGAAACCAAAAAGAAGATAAAGGTAGAAAATCAAATATATCTAAAGGTAAAGCACTTTAATTTTCTCATTATATCGTTGCCCATTTCAGTACTAGAGTAAATGAAGATCTATTTCACACTTCATTTGCTTCTTGGAGAGAGGCATAATTTCTTGATACAGGTACAACCTACCATATTACCTTTTGAAAAGAATGGAGTAATGTAGTGTGAATACAAATTAAGTCTTAATCCCTCAAGGCTTGGCACCATTAGGCTTAAACTATGTGGACTTCTCAATTTTCTTTTGCACGATGTACTCTATCTTCGAGAACTATGGAGAAATCTTTTGTCCATTGCAGATATTTTTCATGGAGGCCACTCTATTCATATGTTTGACGACAGAGATAAGGAAATCATTTGACAAGATAATTGTCATGACTAGAGTAAAAGAGGAAACACTACTAAAGATGGAATGAACCTTTGCTTGTGCACATAATTCTGCATAAAGTTTCTTAGTACAATAAATGTACATTGTCATTGAACATTATATGGGATGCAAGATTGAACATCTGAATTATGACAATATTTTTTTGGTGAAAAACAATGGTGTT
The DNA here is from genome assembly GCA_000404065.3 of Pinus taeda. NCBI lineage: Eukaryota > Viridiplantae > Streptophyta > Pinopsida > Pinales > Pinaceae > Pinus > Pinus taeda. Next base: position 81,541 of record APFE030711792.1, read on the forward strand.
TTTGGTTTTCCAACTATTTATATGAAACTAAGGCAATGTGATGCTTGTATTCTAGGAAGACATAGCAAACAATTGAACCAATTTATGAATCTACTTCTAGAGTATGTAGAAAAATTACACTAATTCATTATGATTCATTATGATTTATGATTTTGAATGACAATTTTTAAATTTAACTCTTCGAGGGGGCAAACTCCTTTACATTACACAAATGAACAATTCTTGGATGATTCAAATGACAAAACCTCCTCTCTATATATAGGAGTCCAAGGGGTCCAATATAACCAAGCCGACCTAACAATAATAATATAAAGGCACAAAAATAACAATCGAGGGATTCTATGGGGCAAATAATAACAATATGGGGACAATAGGGGCACAACAATAACAATAAGGGATACAATGACAATAGTAATGGGGGGATCACTAGTATTATAGGGACCTAACATGCCCCTCTCCTTCAAAAAAGTTTTGTCCTTAATGCTTGAGTAGTTATGGATGCTTCTATATAAAATTCTCATCGTCCCATGTGGATTGTTCAACAGATAAGTTCTTCCACTTGATGAGATACTCTGAAATTGATTGATTTCGTTGTTGTCGAGTTCTTGTTTCTTTGACTGCTTTAGGTTCCAATATGATTTTTCCTTCCTCATCAAGTTTTGGCAATGTTGTTTGAACTGGAATCTTGTCACTTATAACCTTCTTTCAGCATGAAACATGGAAAATTGGGTGCACTTGGGAAGCTGCAGGAAGCTCCAATTTGTATGCCATAGTACCTATCTTTTGCAAAACCTTGTACGGACCATAATACTTTGGTGATAATTTATTATTCTTCTTAGCTTGCTTGAGGGACATTTTCTTATAAGGTTGTAGCCATAGGAAGACCTAATCACCTACATCAAAACTTCCTTTGCCGTGATGTTGATCTGCCTGTTGTTTCATTCTATTATGTGCCAAGGTGAGGTTTTCCTTTACGACTTGGAGAACTTGTTGCTAATGCTTGATATGATCCTCCACTGCTTGAACCTTAGAATTTTCTCTTAAATATGATGTGATGGATGGTGGATGATATCAATAAAGTGCCATAAATGGGGTCATTTTTGCTACAATATGGAAGGAAGTGTTATACCACCATTCAGCCAGAGGTAACCATTTAACCCATTGTGCATGTTTATTAGATACGAAGCAATGAAGATATCCTTCCAAACATTTATTTACTATCTTAGTTTGCCCATCAGATTGAGGATGATAAGACGAGCTATGAGCTAATTGAGTACCAAGACAAGAAAATAATTCTGTCCAAAAATTTCCAGTGAAATGGGATCTCTGTCACTTACAATAATATTTTGGTTTCCATGTAGCTTTTGAATTCTTTCCATAAATACAGTAGAAACTGTACCCGCTTTAAATGGATGAGATAATGCACAAAAGTGTGCATACTTGGTAAGTCTATCAACTACCACCATCATAACACTCTTTCCTTCGGAATTGGGTAAACCTTTGATAAAATCCATTGAAACCTCTTCCCAACGTTGGCTTGGAATGGATAAAGGTTGTAATAGTCTTGGGGTCTTAATTGTTTCAACTTTATTTTGTTGGCAAACCAAACATTCTACCACAGACTTTTGAATATCTGATTTAAGGCCATCCCAAAAAAAATCCTCCTTAACCCTATGGTAGGTTTTTAGAAATCTTGAGTGCCCTCCTAAGGGAGAGGTGTGCAATTCCCTCAAAATCTTTTGTTTGAGTTGGGAATTATTACATAGGTATAATTGATCCTTGTACCATAATGAATCATTTTCCAGCTAAATGTATTAGATGTACTGGGATCTTGTTGCATCTTTTGAATGAGTTCCCACACTTCCTTGTCATTCTTCCATTCATGCCTTGCTTCATTTATCCAATCTGGTTGGATAATAGAAATGGCGCAAAGAAATGCTTCCACATCCTCATCGTTTCTTGAGAGTGAATTTGCCACAACATTTTGCTTCCCTTTTTTGTAGATGATTTCAAAGTCATAACCCAACATCTTTGTGACCAATTTTTGTTGCTCTTCTGAAGATAATCTTTGTTCTAAAAATTATTTAAGACTGTCATGATCTGTGTTTACCTTGAAGTGTCTTCCCATTAGGTAGGGTTTCCATTTCTTAAGTGCATGTAGTATTGCCAACATTTCCATCTCATAAATAGCTTTGTGTAAATACTTTCCTTTGATTGGACAAATTTCGAAAGCAATGGGTCTTTCTTCTTGCATTAAAACAACACCAGTTCCATTTCCTGAGGCATCACATTCCACAATAAAGGTTTTTGTGAAGTCTAGTATAGCTAAGACTGCTGCTTGGCACATTGCCTCTTTAAGATGTTCAAAGGCCTTCGTTGCTTCTGGAGTCCATGAAAATGCTTATTTCTTCAATAATGTTGTTAGAGGTGTTTCTATCCTCCCATAATTCTTAACAAACTTGCGATAATACCCTGTCAACCCGAGAAATCCTCGTAAATTCTTTATGGATGTGGGGATTTTCCATTCCTTAATGGTTTTAATTTTACTAAGGTCTACCTTAACACTTTCATGAGATACAATATGACCCAGATATTCCACCTCTTGTACTCCAAAGAAACATTTGGATATTTTTGTAGATAATTGTTTCTCATCCAACAGTTTGAGCACCATGTCAACATGTTGGACATGATGCTTCCAAGACTTGTTGTAGATCAGTATATCATCAAAAAATAGTAACACAAATTTTCTAAGGAAAGGTTTGAAAATGGAATTCATCAAACCTTGAAATGTAGAAGGTGCATTAGTAAGGCCAAAAGGCATAACCAAAAATTCATAATGACCCTCATGAGTTCTAAATGTTGTTTTTGGAATGTCTTCAGTCTTCATTCTAATTTGATGATATCCTAAATGAAGATCCAACTTGGTGAATTAAATTGATACATGCAATTCATCCAATAATTCATCAATGGCAGGAATGGGAAAATTGATTTTTAATAGTGAGCTTGTTGATCTCCCTATAATCTGAAAAAATGTGCCATGATCCATCCTTCTTGTGAACCAATACTACTAGAGCAGAGAAAGAACTTTGACTAGGTTGAATTATACTAGCCTCTAGCATTTCTGCAACCATACGTTCAATTTCACTCTTTTGGAAATAGGGATATCTCTAAGGCCTAATGTTTGGAGGAACACTTCCTCGAGCCAAATTAATAGCATGATCATGATCTCGAATAGGTGGGAGGCCTTTGGGAGTCTCAAATACCTTGGAATGATTGTCCAAGACTTTTTGGAGATATGGAGAAATGGATGATTTCGATGTGGGAATTTCTAGTGAACATAATTGTGCAATTATGCCTTGTTGTTCTTTCTTTAGAATCTTTTTCATTCTGTTAGAGCTGATTATGTTTCCTGGTTTCCCTATGATACCCGTTAATTCTTCTTCCTTTCCTTCTGAAGAGAATTTCATGAAAAGTTCTTGAAAATTAAAAGCTATTGTACCCAAGGATTTTAGCCATTGGACTCCTAGTACAACATCAGCACCACCCATTGGAATGGAAAGCATTGGGCTATTCAATACATATTCTCCCATGGATAGCTTGATATTATGGTACTTTCCTGAGAAATTTATGGTTACTCCACTTACAACCCTCACTTGACACTTTGGTGTTGGATATAGGAAGAAATTCAATTCCTTGGCTATCTTACAATGAATAAAATTATGTTGAAAGTACAACAAGATGATGGAGTTAAGTGAAAAGAAGTCGCCTTCACTAAGTGGGCCCGTAGGCTATTTTTGGCGCAAAGTCTATTTTTAGACATATGGATCATGGTCTATGAGTTGCAAGATGATATTTATGGATGATTGGTCATGTTGGTAAAAATAGATGGACCTCTATTTTTAGACATATGGGCGGAGTCGATTTTTAG
>APFE030711799.1:0-29064 GCA_000404065.3 Pinus taeda
AACCAGCTTCCCGCGCGCCTGTCCCTGCTCTCCAGGCCCTGCCTGGCAGGGCTGCTGCCTTCCTCGATACCCTCATTGGTCTGATCCACTACTCCCTGCCCCCGTTGGGGCCCAGCCCCTATCTCTAGCCCCGCGCTAGTCTCCTTTCGCTGTCCCTTGCTGGCCATTCACCTCTTGAATGGCCGGGCTCGCTCCCCCCCCTCCAGGCTCTGAGAACCATGAAGAAATCTTCGTAACTCTCTTCTCTGACTCAGCTAATTCCAGAACCCGTCCCACAGTGACCAAGTTCATAAAAAAACTTGATGAAATCCCTGAGGTAAATATCCCCCCATCTCTCCCAAGGAAGTCAGCAATAATCCTCGTTGAAAGAGGACTAGTAGGCCAGTTCACTGGTCTCTGGCCCTCTCCGAGATCAGTTCAGAAATGGGTAGAGCGCAACTGGAGTGCGATGATTCAAGGGAAGATAGCCATCAGATTCTGCGGAAGAGGCTATTTCACTTTTCTCTTCGAAATGAAAGAAGACAAGAACCTCATATTCAGAAACCGCCCTTACTTCATGGATTCAAGAGGTCTTTACTTGAATAGATGGACTCCGGACTTTGATCCGGAAATGGACATTCCAAATGCAGTTCCAGTTTGGGTCCGGCTCCCCCATTTGCCGCTCCACTGCTGGGGAGACGAATCAGTAAAGACAATAGGGAACGCAGTAGGCAAATACATCAATAGATTGGAGCCAAGGGAGAACATGCATGCGTGCGCGAGGATCTGCGTGGAAGTAGACCTAGGGGAAGGTCTGCCGGAAGCCATCAAGATCAAGGTAGACCAATGGATGCATATTCAGCAGCTGGACTATGAGCAGCTTCCCTTCAAATGCAAGGTATGCCACGAGTATGGTCATTTCGCAAATAGATGTAGTAAGTCAAAAATAAATGAATCTGCTGATAATGAGGAAAACCCTGAAGGCTCATGGGAACCAGTAAAAAGGAAAAAGCCTTGCTCCTCCCAAGGACCCAGCTCTAAACCCCCTCCGGAATCCCTCCCTCCCCCTCCACCTCCTCCTCCCAGCTCAGCATTCCCTTCATCCTCCAACCCCTTCGAATCCCTGTCCGTTGAAGAACCTTCTTCCCCTCCCTCTTCCCCTCGAGTAGCTCCCTCTCCCACCCGCATGATCTCTCTCCCTTCCCCCCCTCCAACCATAGAGAGAATCCTCACCAGAAACAAATCGAAAGAAGCTAGTCAATCCACAGATCCCCCGAGAAAATCTGGTCGAAAGTCAAACAAAGAGCTCAGAGATGAAACAACTGCAAAAGAGATGGCAATGGGAACGCAGCAACCAATGGACTCATACCTAGGCAAGCTGAAAGGAAGTGGAGAAAAAGCAAAGGAGAGGAGTGGTCCTCACCCAACAAATGGTAAATAATGATCTTGGTCTCTTGGAACTGTAGGGGGATGGGCTCTCCCTTAAAACTAAAAGCAATCAGGGACTTATTAAAATAGGAGCAGCCTGACCTTCTCCTCATCCAGGAGACCAAAATTTCGGCACAAGACTTTCAATATCAAAGCCAAAACTTAAAAAACTTCAGTGGGGTATCAACAGGCTCAGAAGGTGCCTCAGGAGGAATAGGAACAATATGGAATAAGAACAAATGGGAAATCATCAATTCTCAGTTTTGCAACTGGTGGGTAAGAACATATTTGAAAAACAAAGGATCTCAGGAAATCTACTATATATACAACATATATGCCCCAAATCATCACAGGGACAAAGGCCGCTGTTGGGAAACCATATCCTTAGACCTTCAATCTATGCAAAATAGGAACATAATTCTTGGGGGAGACCTGAACTTAATAAGAAACGTGGAAGAAAAGTTGGGAGGAAACTACCACGCAGATCCCTCAAGAGACATGCTAGAATCCATAATACAGTCACACAATCTGATGGACATTCCCCTATCCAATGGAAAATATACATGGAGTAATAAAAGAACTGGCTCCTTCAACATTAAAGAGAGATTGGATAGATTTTTACTCCAGGAAGGAATCACTGCAAGTTTCCAGTCTATTAAGAGCCAATTAATTCATGCTTCGGCCTCTGATCATAAACCTGTGATTTTAAATATGGACAAAGGCAGAAACTTGGGGCCTCTCCCTTTCAAGTATAACAAAATATGGGATCTACAAGAAGATTTTCGCACTCTCATCCAAAACCAGTGGGCCAAGGAAGTAAACGGATCGCCCTACTATGTATGGGAAACAAAGTTAAAATTACTAAGAGCATTCATCAAACAGTGGGCAAAGGAAGCAGCGATTTTGGAAAACAAAAAAAAAATCAGATTTACTCATGAAGATGGAGCAGTGGAATAAGGCTAAAGAAAACACACAATACACAAGTGAAGACTTAGATCATGAAAAAGAAATGTACATGGAACTCTATCGTCAGAATAGAGCTGAGGAAGAGGACCAAAGACAGAAATCCCGTTGTCTTTGGCTGAAAGCCGGAGACAAAAATACATCCTTTTTTCACAACAATATAAAGCTCAGGCGAGCTGGAAATCAGATAGATGAAATAGAGGTGGAGGGAAAAGAGCTTAGTGACCAAGAAGAAATTAAAGAAGCAACTTACAACCATTTCAAATCTCTCCTTTCTATTGCTCCTCAACAAATGGACAACCTCGACTTTCTTAGTGCAGTAGAGAGCAAAATATCAGATTCTCAAAATAAAGAGTTGGATCAGGACATTACAGAAGAGGAAATCCGAGCAGCAACCTTCAGCATGCAGCAGGACAAGGCCCCAGGACCGGATGGGTTCACGGTAGCCTTCGACCAAAATCATTGGGAAACAATCAAAAAAAACTTTGTGCGGATGGTAAAGAATGTATTCCAAAACCACAAGATGGGAGAAAATACCAAGTCTTCGCACATAGCTCTAATTCCTAAGGAAACGAATCCTCTCTCCTTCGACAGGTTCCGCCCCATATCCCTCTGTAACGTATCTTACAAGATTGTAACCAAAATTCTAGCCAACAGGCTCAAAAAACTTCTTCCTCACTTAATATCTGAGAACCAGGGAGGTTTTGTCCCAAGCAGGAAAATCACTGACAATGTCATCTTGATACAAGAAGCCATCCACAACAGCTTCAACAGAGGGGAAAGAGGAATGATAATCAAACTCGACATGGCAAATGCTTTCAATAGAGTCGACCACTCCTTTTTAACAGAAACTCTAAAAAGATTCGGGATCTCAAAAAACTTCATAAGCATTATCAATGGGTGCATCTCCAACCCTTGGACCGCTCCCTTGATCAATGGCCGCCCCAGCAATTACTTCAGAAGCTCCAGAGGGCTGAGACAAGGTTGCCCCCTCTCCCCCTTCTTATTCATTATTATTGCTGAGACTCTGAGTATCCACCTAGAAAACCTCCGAAGGCAAAAAGAGATCACTGGAATTCATATAGAAAGAGGGACCAAAGAGATCAATCATTCGCTCTTCGCGGATGACACCCTTCTCATTGGGGGAGCTTCCAGCTTAATGGCAAAAAGATTCAAGAAAGTGTTGGAAGCTTTCTTAGTAGTCTCAGGAGGAAAGCTGAACAACAGAAAATGTAAGATCTATACCTGGAATGTCCCTCTCCAAATTCAACAAAGAATATCCTTGATCCTGGACATCCCAGTGCAAAGGAACTGGAGTTTTTTCTCTTACTTAGGTCTGCGTCTAGCTAAAGAAACAGTGAACGCTGAGATTTGGGTCAAACACATAGAAAAGATGAGAGGCCTCCTACAGAGTTGGGGAGTGTCTTGGCTGAACTTGGCAGGCAGATCGATTCTTATTAAGGCCATCCTCTCTGCTCTCCCAATCTATCAATATGCGGTCACTATGGCCCCGGCAAGCATTCATAAACACATGGAACTTATCCTGCGAAGTTTCCTCTGGCAGGGAGGAAAACAGGAGACCAAGAAATTTAGCCTTGTCAAATGGGATCAGGTAACCTTACCATACGAAAAGGGAGGGCTATCCATCAAAATCCCGAGCCTCTCCAATCGAGCCTTGGGTTTTAAATTGATCTGGAGAATTCTAACTGGCAAAGGATCGTGGTGGGTGGAGGTCATAAAAAGGAAATATCTCAGTGGTCCGAACTCTAATCTTCTCTCCGAACCAATAGTTGAAAGACCCTGCACCCCGGTGTGGAAACTCATAAAAAAAGTGCTTCCCCAATTCAAAGAAAACACATCCAAATTCCCTGGAAATGGTAAGAATATTAATATATTTGGTCAGATAGAATTATGGGCTCTAAGCCGAGAAATCTACTCCAAGCCCTCCGACCTCTGCAGATCTGGATGGATGAAAGAAATCTAACCACCTTGTTCGATATATCAACATGGAATCATAACAACTGGCAAGACTGGAAGGACCTTCAACTTCCCAACGACCTCAGAGATCTCTAGTCCAATCTCAAGTCCTCTCTCTCTGGTTCTGTGCCTACTAATACAGGGGTTGAAGACAGGTATATTTGGGATCCCAGTGGAGGCAAATTCATGGTAAAAGAGGGGTACAAAACTTTATAGGCCACTACTCAAACAGCAAATTGGAATCTTTACACAACTGTCTGGAAATCAGAGTGCCTCCCAAAGATCAAACATTTTAATTGGACTCTCCTTAAAGGTAAGACCCTTACTGCTGAGAACCTAAGAAAAAGAGGAATTTTGGGACCTTCAATTTGTTGCTTCTACCAAGTAGAGGAGGAAACCATACAACATATTTTCCTTCTCTGTCCCTTTGCCCAAAGCTGCTTGAAACAAGTGACAAGTCCCCATGGCAATTAGTGAAAGCTTCGACTAGATCTCCTCTCTTCAGAAAAATTGGGGGAAATGTTATCCCTTCCCCAAGAAAGGCAAACATAATATCAACAGACTTTGGAAATGCATTCCAGCCACCCTATGTTGGCAGCTTTGGCTAGCTAGGAATAACTACGTCTTCAACAACAAAAAGCCTACCATTGCCAGTATCCTAGCTAAAACAACAGCCATCATCTCTGAAACAATAAGCACAAACCTCATCCTCCTCCCAGATCAGTCAAGCTAGCAGCAAGCAGAGATGGATTGGTACAATAAATTCAGTCTCAGCTACACCAACATTCAACATTCCCAAACAAAAGCACACAAGAAAAGGATTCACTGGAAACTCAGAGGATCCAAGGAAGAGGTCAATCAGTGGATATTAGATCAGAAGCGTCCCACTCTGCATTTCGATGGTGCTTCCAAGAATAACCCAGGGAAAGCTGGAGAAGGGGGAATCATAAAAAATCATAGAGGAAAAACTATTGTAAGCTACGAATGGGGTCTGGGGAAAGTCTCTAACAACGTGGCTGAAGCGTACAGCCTCCTTCTTGGCACCTCCATTTTGAATAGGCTGGGAATCAGAAATGCAATAATTTTGGGGGACTCAGCCATCATTATAGCAGCCTTAGTCTCGGGAGCAGATTTTAACAAAGCAGCTCTCAGCAACATAAAGCTCAGGATACAGGACAATCTCAGAAATATGGGAGACACGACGTTCAAGCATGTTTTAAGGGACAACAACACTGAAGCGGATTTTTTCGCCTCCAAGGCCGTCAGCAGACAGAGTGGACAAATCAGAGAGAATGATCACATCTATGTCAAAGCAATTCCTTAGCAGCTCAAGTGGTTCGACAAATCCTTTGAACAACAACATCAGTACGCCTCTGAATCCAAGTCACTTCAGCTATCATGCATATCTAGACTTTTTCTGCCTCAATCTAGACAATATGACTTCAACCCGCCCCCTCGAGAACCGTGTGTCATCTCCCTCTCAGCATGCAGTCCGGCTCGCTCCTGAGACCCGATCTCGCCAGGTTCCTCGTGATTCCATCTCTAGGAATTCCGGTACACGTCCCTTTGCAATCCTTATTGACTGCATCAAGAATATTAAGTATGATATAGAGCCTGCCCAAATTCATGAATATCTCCCGTACCTCCTGCTTGCCCAGCCCACCTAGATGCTCTATAAACTTCCCACTCCCCTCTCTCTTCGGCAGCAAAGGAATGAACCAGCGTCTGGCACCTAGCCTCAGGAGTTTGGCAGCAACAGCGGTCGATTCCAGCCCTCTTCTTCAGCAAGATCTTCTTTTTCTTCACTCACCCGGATCCAGAAGCTCTACATCAAGCGAGGCAGCCCCCTGAGCATCACTGAAGTGCGCTTCCCCTCTAAAGGACTCAGGTATAACTCCTGTGATCTTTAGGTTCATTTGTCGCTGACTCTCTTCTCCTTCTCGGCTGTCCTTCTCTCTTTTACCTCAGTCATGGCGGAGCCTTCAGAAAACAGAATGCAGAACGAGAATCAGGATGGCAGAGACCCAACTGAGAACCCGCTGGACCGTGTGCTCGGCAACAACACCTGCACGCTCTGCAAACAGCATTGCTTCATGATAGCCAGGTTCATTAAGCATTTCAACGAGCTCAAAGAAGACTTTCAGGCTGATAGTCGATCTAAGAGAAAAAAACTGGAAAAACAAAAAGCCGAGATCGAGAGTTTAAAAGAGAAATGTAATCACATGGAAGAGGCCATATCCCACATCAAAAATATCACTCAGAGCATGCAAGCTAAGGCATCATCCAAAGCAAGCATCAAGAAGGAACCTCAGATTGAAGACTCTGTCAACCAGTTTTGGTAATCAATCAAATGTCCAGTAAATTTTGCTTACTCGCAGGTCTTTTTGTAAGGCAATATAGTCATTTCTTATTTCAGTCTATCAATTTTAAGTTTATTCTCAAGAAGTCAGGGTCCGCTGCGCACCTATTTTGGACTTCTCTCCTTCTCTCTCCGCTCATTGTAACAGCTCTTGCTATTAGCGTTTTTATAATAGAAAGTATCGATCGTGTTAACAACAATAAGAAATTAGCACACAACAAGAAAAATAACATAGATAAAGAAAATATGCAGCACCTAATCAGAAGAGTGGGTCCAACTCTCTGATCAGGGTTGTGTTAACTCACAGCTAAGAAGAGAATGAAAAAATTGCTCGCATTTATTTAATATATAAGGAACTGTTACAATGTTTGTCTCTGCATGACTAACCCTTTCGCACAGGAATGGAACCCCTTTTATACAAATACATGGGAAAGACATATTCCCCCAAATCTGGAAACTAATGCCCAAAAATATAAAACTATTAGAACAACAACTAATTGCTGAGAGAGAGAGAGAGAGAGAGCAATAAAGATCCAAAATAAGCCTGAGAGCAACTGAGAGTTGGTTATGCTATTGCAGTGTTGCCGAAAAACGGTTGTAAACGTGGGACTGCTGCTTCGAGCTGTGAATGCGATACTTGTTCACCGAAATCTACAAAAATAACAAAGTTTAATGTTCGCATAGGCAAAACCCCATGACCTTACTTCATCAATTAAGTATTCCAAGAGACGTTAGGAGAGAGGTTTACCTTTTAGGTTTATCACAATTAATGCATATCATTTGGTGCAAAAAGGATGAAAGGATAGGTGAAAATTTAAGGAAAAGATAGGCAGATTTGGTTACCAACACATTGCAAAAGATCTATAATTATGCGTTGTAAGCAAGGCACATGATATTCATTCTGTGTTAATTGGCATATTGTTTCAAAACAACTTTCACCGTAAATACTCTTGAACCAAGACATTCTCCTAAATCCATGTCTCCTCATGATTTCCTCTATTTGCATCCATTTATATTATGTTTCTCCATAGTTTTCTATATTCATTATATGTTCAATATCAATTAATATCAAACTTTGTTTCTTCCACAAAAGTGGCTCAAAATGTCTAGTAATTGGATTTTTGTCATGGAACAATATGTCATGATTGCCTTTGCATGAATTTGAATTAAAATGCAAATATATTTTCCTTCTTTTCTTTGACCAAATCTTTATCGAGATTTTTAGCTAATTTGACAACTAATGTATACAAAATATGTTCCCCAATAGTCCTTGTTCTTTCGAAATTGTAAAAGTTAAAGTTTATTTTGTCATATTTTCCCAATAATAATTTGGGATATTTATATAATGCGTCTCCACCAATACACCTATGTTAAATTCATGTTAAAGATAATAATGCTTCAACACTTAGTTGCTGTAAACAATTTCTAAAATTGTATATCGTTCCTTCTCGTAATTCTATTGACATGTATCTAAAATGAAATAGAATTTGCATAACATCAAATATGAAATGTCTTACAACATATGAAAAATTGCTTAAATGAAATAGATTAGATTGGTATAGAATAACATCTTACATTCCCTCTTTATAGAAAACATATGCTTCTCCATTGATACCTTAGCAATCATGCTTCAAAGATGTTCTAAATTGACTATGACCTATCATTCCACGATAAGCACAAAACAAATGCTCTTTGGAAGCTGAAGATTCTATATTTGCTCTCATGTGACTATTGATTACTCTGTTATTTAGTTAGTACTTAGTCTCAAAGAATTTAATGCTTTTCAAATTCACCAGTTTATTCGTATTACAAATCACCTATGCAACTCCAATATCTCTGAGTCAATAAATTTGGAATAAAGAATAATAAGGAAGACAAAAAACATGATATAGTTATAGATGATAAATCCATAATATAACATAGAATATATACATTAATAACATATGCATATATCTAGATTGATGATGAACTTTATTTGAAAAGAGTGGAGAAATTCTCCTATTATTTCGTTCTAAATTTGTTAAAGTTACTTGACTCAATCTTCTCATAGGGTAAATCAATTATCAATTACTACAATAATCATTTTTCTTATAAACCTACATTACTCAATACAACTTTTCAATTCATTAAAAATGGACTTCCATCCATTCTGTACATGTACAATTTTTCGTTTGGTCTTTACATAACCAACAACCAGATTTGAAAGTTAATTGTAATAAATTAAGTTGTGACTCTCGTCAACCTCACTTACTTCTAAACGTCACTTTCAGATTGCATTAGAAAATAAGTCCCGCAATGCAAAATCGATAACATAGTTAAAAAGGATTAGTAAAAATATTTTAACAAGCATTCTAGTTACTTCTGAGTAGACCCACATCGACAAAAAAACTACAAATTGGAAAACCTGAGTGTTGTAGGGCTATAACATATACTGTGTAAACACTTATAAGAACTCACAAAGGAATTGTAACATATCTGATAAATATATTGTGGAATTTTCCCCTGTCTTTGAAAACAACTTCTTTGCATACTCCTTGCGCCAACAACCAAAGCGTAGAACATTGCTCACTGCGACAATTAGCGAAACGACAACCTAATATAGCACTTTGGAGAAAACCATTCATAACAAGCCCCCTTGAGAACTAAGTAAATATGCGTTGACAACATACATGCCAAAAAGTTCATGATAAACACCTAGGCAATGAAACTATGGACACATTACTTTTCAAATTTCTCTTAACTTCTCTATATGTTATTCTAGCTACTCATATATAGCGATCACAATTAGAATTTGGTGTTGTACTTTTCAAATGTCGTCAAGCCTTTAAAAAACATATATCACTAACATGTATTTGTATTTCAAATCGAACATGCAACAAAATAATATAATATAGTTTATTCATATAATTGCATTTCATTAAAAAAACCTGACTTAAATCCTCAACTAATATGCGCCTGGAAATAACATTAAAATGTTCTCACAAGACGACAAAATATTCGTGTAAAGTAACATGAAAATACCATTTAGAAGTGTTGTGCAAGATTGAGGTGTGTGGAAGAAGTGTGTGGAGGTGCGGAAATGGGGTAATAAAGTTTCTCCCGCACATATCCCTCTTCTACATTTCCTTATGTATAGAAGTAGCTTACCAGACAATCAACTTCGACATTGCTAATGATAAATGTAAGTATTTTCAACATTTATTCAACAAATAATCACACAATCAGGACATCGTTTAAGTTCTTAATAAAATATTAAAAAAAATAATCAAGCCTTAATCCTATGATTAGCAAAATATCCCCTACCGATAAATCTAACTCTTTTTGGCATTTATTAGACACTTAATTGTCATAAGTTGACTCATATATCATAAGCGACATAGATAGCAATAGGAACACCACCATATATATTTTTACTGTAGTTGGAACAAAAATAATGTATTGAGACAAATTTTGGAGCTGTTGTCGTAATACTTACCAACCTGAATTTTCTAAGCTATCCGATCTTAGCACCACTGTTACCAAATTTCACTCATCGTTCCACAACCACGTACATCTTGTATTTCAAATCACAAATAATATATGGTGGACAAAGGACACATAAAATAATTTTGCAATGATTAACAAACACTACATTTGTCTTTGAGGTTTTTTATTTCAAGCAAATTGTCATGTTCATTTCACTCTACATCAACATCTCTGAATTAGTGCCTTTGTTACCAAAATAAGCTAATGATAAATATTGCTTTCTTACATTATGAGAAGTCTGATATAAATGATAGCCATAGATCAAGCATGAAATTATTTTTTTCATGTGGTTATTTTGACGCAATAAAGAGTGAAATGTGGAGTGGCCCCCCACCCACCCCCCCCACAACTAATGTCACAAGGGGAGGGACCCTGCACTCGATATCCGTTGTTGATTATGGTGGAATGATCAGAGCTTTCGAACAATGATATGCTTTGATTTCTAATTTAAAAACATTGTTTCTTAGCAGATACACAGATGAAATTTATTTCAACTACAACTTACATAAAATGGCAATATTTGAAATATAAATCTACGGAATTATAATTCATGCGTGCACATCACATTAATTTTTATTATATTTCCTCGACTAAATAAGTTGATAGAATACAAAAATATTCAAATCAATACAAAGAGTTAAACAAGACTATAGTTATAATGAAATAGCAAAGATTAAAGTGTACATGGCTTGACCCACACCACTATTTCATCCTGATATCAAATGAAATGAGCCGGCATTGACATAGTAGCAGGGAAAATTAATTGTCCACCCTTATTCTGCACTTAATATACATGTAAGCCAAACTTTTCATACCCCAAACTTTAATAAGCCAAAACCGCTAACTAATTTATTAATATGTAGTTTTATGCGAGAGGGAGGTGTGCATGGGGGTGGGGGGCTATATGTGGAGGTGTACAACATTGTGAAAGAAAATTTCTGTTCCTTGCTCCACACACCTGTTCTCCCACATAACACTTCTTCCTCGTACACATTAAAAAAAACTTCATTTAATATTGGATAATAAGTATTTAATTGAAAAATGTGAGAGCACAAATGCACTTAGTATTCAAGAAGCATGAATGCTAAGATTCACTGATTCTACTTTGATAAAGTTTTTAAATGAATAGGAGAATTGGTGTGAAAGAAATATCCAAATAAACATGTAAATACTGAACACAAATCTTGTCAAGGTAAAACATTTGTCAGTAATGAAGCAAGCTATCAAAGTAAACACTATTAAGCACTTGAATGATGTCCTGATTACACATCAATTCGCCGAATAAATGCTGAAAATACTTACATTTACCGGTACGGGACTTTAGTTAATCATAGGATTAATCCTTAATTAATTTTTTAATAAGCATTAGCCCACGATGCAAAGTTGTTTGAGGTTAGAGGAGGGACCCCACACTCGATATTAGCCACTAATTACAGTGGAATGATGAGAGCGGTTGAACATAGTTTTCAAAATTGCACATTAGATCATTCACAAAGCAATGTTGGCATAGCTCCTTTGCATGTTGCAAAAAAAATAAAAATTGTCCACATTGGCATAGTAGTGGGGATAGTTAATCGTCCACCCTTATTTTACACCCAAATAAAAAAATTGCCCACATCGACATAGTAATGGGGATAGTTAATCACCCACCCTTGTTTTACACCCGATATACAAGTAAACCAAACTTTTCATGCCCCAAACTTTAACAATAAAAAAATGCTAACTAATTGATTAATATGTAGTGTTATGTGGGAGAGAGGCATGTGAAAGAAGTGTACGAAGGGCGAATGCATGTGAGGGTTTAGAACATTGCGGATGGAAGTTTGTGTTCCTTGCTCCACACACCTGCTCTCTTGCACGATACTTTTTCCTCAGATGCTGTAAAATGAGAATTCATTTAATATTCGAAATAAGGTTTTACTTAAAGTTAAAATAATTTCATGTGTGCAGAAGAAAGTTCCCTTTGCACCCTCGTTCTCCCACATAGACCCCCGTCTTCCATACATCCTTCATTTCACACACATCCCTAACTCCATACACATTTTCTCCCACACAACCCAATACGTAAAAGTTTAAAATGAAATAAGAGAGGGCTAGTAGTTCTTGTGTTAGTGTTATAGAATTCACCAATGGAATGCGCTCGCCCACACCCCCCCCCCCCCCCCAATCTGAAATTAAATCTCCTTCCACCAGGGGCCACCAGGGGAATTATGTTAAATCAAGGCTCACTCAGTGAATGAGAAATTAGAAATAAGATTTAAAAAAATTAGGAAAATATTTTTTAATTTACAAGAAATGCAAATATTTAGCATTTTCCAAAAACTTTGGTTAAATTTACTAAAGAAGTCACAAAAAATCAGCAAACTAATCCACAATCAAGGGATTTTGATCGTGAGGTGATTGTTATAGTCTCTGGTAGAGGCAGGGACTATTAATGCTTATAACAATGTTTATTAGAATACCCGAGCTAGGAAAACATTAAGAAAAGCTTTTACTAATTTAAAATTTAAAATTTTCATGGAATGTTTTAAGAAAAAAATATGCTAAATTAACTTTTTGAAATTCATTTGCTATGTATAACATAACGTAGTTATCCTAGATTTTCATAGCTCAGCTGGTTGGGTAAATTGTTTGTTCTCTTCTCCACTTATATTTGATTCCTATGAGTGACATGTTGGTCTATTGAGATATATCTGGCTTGCATGTTGTTGGATATACTCTTGGGTTATAGTGGTAGCTTGTGGTTTTATCCTAATCCTACCTCAGTTCACTCCAATGAGTTACTAATTCCAGTGGTTAAAAAACAAAATGTAGTTATTATTCCATGGCAACATGGGATGTAGAAATGAGTCTTGGGATTATGACATATAGTTAAAACAAAATATCCAAATAATAGTTAGTTTGGATATGGACTAATGTCCTTAGTAAGAGATTCAAACTTTAACCACTTTGGATGAGACGATCCTTATGACAGGTATATATGGGATTAATGTGTATATAATGGTGTAAAGGTATATGGTATATGTATAAGAATAAACTTAATAAAGGGTTCACCAATGTCATTATCAAGAAGAGGCATATGTATAGGTCAATATAGTCATTATTTGCAATGTCCCTTTCCAAGTAATCACTATACGAGGTTGAATTAGTAGCCTATTTGATTACTGAAGGCTATAGTTTTTTTTTGTAGGTAAGACCCACGAGGGATTTGAACCGGTGACCTATTGAAAGGAGTGCCTTAAAAATACACTCATTCACTATCAATCCAAAGCCCTATGGGATCCTATAGACTATAGTTTAAAAAAGGGGATCACTTAATTTAATTGCTTAGTTGTCATTTGGGTGAAAAAACAACATATAAAAGTTACATTGAACAATTAAATTAAAAGGGCAAATAAAAGAGACCCGTGGTGTGTTGATGAATCATGGTACATACCTATGGTATTCTGATCCATGGAATTCTAATGATAAAGTGATAAAAGAGAATTTAAGTTCACTTTTGGGGCATGCATTGGTTATTTTATTTGATAATTGATTTGAGAGCTCTTGGAGCTTGAGTGTAAGGGTGAGAACCCAAGTAAGGATTGGCCTTCAACAATGATACATCCATCCTAACTAATTATAAGACTAGTATCAGTGGTTTTGTAAGTCAATTCTACTCACTGAGACCAAATATATTATTTCATTAAGGTTGCATGCTTCTCCTTGAAAGGCTAAGTTCTTTTGTGGGATGCACAATTCCTTGAAGAGGCCAAGTTTATTATTTGCATATCATTGGGAGGTTCTGCTGCAGGTTGAGTTTATTATTTATAGATCATTCAGAGGCTGTGTTGCAGGCCAAGTTTTTTTGTGGGACAAGGTAATAGACCACTTATTTGTATATGAGATCAACATTCTAGAGGTTGCATTTGTCTTTTCTCTTTGCAGGATGAGCTCATCATCATTTGGTACTTGAGTACACCTTCAACAACATGTCAAAACCTCTAGTTAGAGGTTGAACTCCTTGAAGTTGTGTTCTTTATCTTAGAGGCTAGGTTATCGATTTCATGTAAGTTGAATTGTTGTAGAAGTCAAAGATCCACTTGGAGGCTAAGTTCAACACTTTGAAGGATGAGTTATTGGAGCAATCAATTTTTTTGTTTTTTGTTTTGAGGCCAACTTTATCTTATGGAGGGGTCATGTTAATACCTTAAGTCTAACGCTATTCTCAACCATCTATCCAACTCCATTTTACCATAGTATCTTATAGGTTCCAAACCCATTGTATTTTGCAACCAAGGAAGGAAATAACTAGCATGTAAGTTGTTGTTCACGATTAATAAATATTAGCCAATTTATTTGGAGTGTTATTGTGCTATTTGGGTTTAATATTTATTTGCATGCTAAATGTTCGAAGAAATGCATCTACCATAACAATCATTTTTGTTTGCATACATATGTTTGACGAAATGTCTTCACACAAAGTGTTTGCTAAAATCCTTCAAAGAGAAATTTTAAGAATTGTTGGCACATACTAGTAAGGGACATTACAGTGGTATAAGAGTTGTGCATCCTGTCATCAGGAGGGGTTAACACTGAAATGTTAATTTCAAATTATTTTATTGAGTGAACAACAATTCTCTTAAATCAATTTCAATAGTCTATAATTGGTTCGTTGAGAAAGATGAAGTCTACATGTGAGATTTTTATGGAAGGAGATAAAATTGGTCATTCTTTGTCCATAGAAAATGTTCTTCTTAGCTCATTGGAGGAAGTGGCGAATTGTTTGCATACAATGGATTGGTCACCTTCCCAATTGATTCTAATAGCTATGATTCCAATAATTACTTCCTTGGGTGAGCATAGGTTGTTGAGACACAAAGATAAGGAGGTAAAACTTGTTGTTACTCATTTCCTAAGTGAAACTACAAGGGTTACAACTCCTGAAACCCCTTATAACGATGATAAATAAGGGAAATATTGCAATTGATCATTGCTTTTTTTTTACGATTTAGGTGATATCATAAGTCCTTCTTTTTATAAGAGGGCTAAGGCTTTAGAATTAATAGTAAAGGTGAAATTATGTGTTATCATGATTGATTATGACTGTGATGATCTTATTCTACATATGTTTCACCATTTCTTCATTGTTATGAATGAGGATCATAATAAATCTATTCATGATTACAACATAATTATTATGGTTTCAATTAATGGTGAAAATGATTTTATTTTCCAGCCTATCACATCTTTATTATTAGTTTTTATTAAATTAACATAGTTCACTTCTACAACTACTTATAACTTGGTACATGTTGTTTTCAAAACAATATGAAGGGAAGTTGAAACCTTATTTGTTTGATGAAGATCTAAAGGAGAAGAGGGGTTCATGCTTGATGGATGTTTGACAAAACCCCAACATAAGTCCTTAAAAGAGCATTCCCACATCGTCGCTACAAAAGATGGCTATTTAGACAAAGATGCCATTCTTGAAGAAAAGTTTAATGGAAATTTGAGGAGAGTCATTTTCTAGGATATAAACAACAATTATAGGGACTCTACTAAAGAATATGAGGGATCTAAGCATAAAAACTGGCAATCTTGATCAAACATTATGATAACAAGTACAAATTCTTGTAATGATTGCTACTCAAATTTTCACACTGGATCACTGCCTCAACCCTTTATTGGCTATGATTCCTTACAACAGTTCTAGAAAGAGAAGAACAAGAATTTCTTACTTCAGAAGGAACAAATAAATGCTCACAATTTTGCAAAGGTTGTGTTACAATAGGAAATCACATTAGTTCATTGTAACAACAGAGAATTTCATAAGGTAGGTGTTGTCACCGTCTAGAATTTGTGTAGAGAGGGAGCTGAGAGGTCAAATTCAACATCTCTGGCTAAAATATCAATTAAATTAAATATGGGGGCAAATTTACAGGCCCTAGTGCCATGGCAGACGTTCCAAAGTTCAAATCCGCATTCATGAAGCCCCCACAAAATAAGTGTAGCTGGATAAAATTAAAATCAAAGCATAAGTGCCCATATAGTTAAAGGTCGTGTAGGTTAACAGGTGGATCACTATTCGTTCACTCCCGACTAGCCACGGGCATCATTACGGGGAGGGGGTTAACTTGTGTGGTTGATAAGCAGGCATTACCCCCCGGAGTTGACAGGTTATCTGGGTGGCCTCGCTGATCCAATGACAAAGATTAATTCCAGGGGTTAACCGATTGATTTGGTGTCTCACCCTCCTACCTATCAGAGGATGGTGGGGACCACCTACCAGAACGGTCGATCCACTAGTGCCATTCGAACGAGCGGGGGATTCAAACAAAATGGTAACTATTATGACCTCATCCCTCTCCCATCCACCTATCGCCTGTCTCCACCGAATCCCCTTTTCCATGCATCCTCCCATGATGTCACCCCTAGGTCAGTTGACTGTAGGCCTCTCTTCGCCTATAAAAAACATTCCCTCCTAGATTTTTTCAAAGTTTCAAACTGCTTCTTGGTGTAAACACCTCCCACCTTCCATCTATTCTGCAAACATTGTCCAACTGTTCAACCAATTTGGAACACCCCCTCCAACGCCATTTTTATCTTATCCAGGGAAAACAGGAAATTGACCAGTCCTTTCACCTGCAAATTCATTTAATTATTTCTTGGAAAATGAAGAAAGCGATCCCTAAGCCCCTTAAAACATGTGAGGCTAAACCCTCCTCTAGTGTTAAGCATCTCATGGACACTAAGGTGAAAATAATGAACCCCTCTTGTGCTTACCACCTTGCAGACCTACAATTCAACTTGTATGTAGCCACGTCAGAGGGGAAGACCTGTTTTAGGTGGTTGAATCAGGCCTTTACCACCAGATTGCACCCACAATGCACCATTTTCCTGAATTTGTCTTCTGGCTATCAATAACATATATAGATGAGAAAAATTATTTTGTCTCCTTAGCTGGGGTCAAAATCCTTGAGGTGACCCCAGAGCTAATTTGAAGGCCTTAGTTTACGCAAGCTCCTTTGAACCCCAATAGTTTATTAAAATGACATTGGTCTACCACTACACAACCCTTCTAGCTGATGAGCCGCAATCCTTTCTGCAAATGGTCCTGGCCCCTAAACTACAATATGTACTTATTGCTCACAGTTTCCCTATAACCCTCTTTGCAGAGCTTATTCAACCTATCCTATCCGTAATTGGTCATTTGTTTGGGGATGAGTATGAAAATATAGCCTTAAAATCCTCTTTATGGTTTCTAAGGCAAATGATGCAACCTGCCTATTTGTTTGATATCCCTGCCTAGCTAGCCGCTGCCATACGATTCCAGTTGCACCATTTTTCCACCACATGCTATTTTAGGTATTATTCCCAGTGTTTCTTCTTGTTTGTGTACACCCATGTGGATGAATTTGAGTGCTTGGGTCTCATTTTGGTGGCTTCCAACAAACCGAGGAAGTAAGTTTTCGACTGGGACGTTGTTGTCAGGAAAATATAAGATCCAGAGGGCTATTCCCAATTTATATCATCCTACATGACCATTTCCTAGAAAATCATTGATCGTGTTTCCCCTCCAAGAGTTCTCCCTCAACAAAAAGTAATCGTCTAGCTCAGCAAGGATGCTAGGGTGGGGGACTGGTACCTATTTGAGGACTTCACAGAAATTAGGGTCTATGGGTGTGAGCTTCCTCCCTACTACTTACTTATGTATATGCCCATGAGGATTTTCGCTCTTAAATTCATTAGACAAAGCTTGAATGTAGACCAAGTACACTTTGTCCTAGTTAATTCTAGGTAGGCCCACAGAGCAGTTGAGGAATTACTCTGGAAGATGAATTTTAACCTAGGGGAAGTCTAGCATTATTATCCTCATGGTATCATTTCCAAGAGGAGAGAGAGCATAAAGGATTTGACTTATGAACATGAGGATAGGCCCAAGATCGAACGGAAAGCTATCCTTGATTCATGGCCTATTAATACAGAGATGGAGATTAAGACCCCAGTACCGAAGAACAAGGCACAGAAAGGACCATTGACCAAACTGAAGATGTCGAGATGGAAGATGTACATCCCAGTGAAAAGAAAAAAACCCCAGAGATAGAGGAAGAAGAAATTGAGACCACTATGGTAGATACAAGACTAGATGAACTAGGCTTCCAAGTGACCTTGGGAGACCCATTACAGATTGCTTCTTCATCCTCTTCAAAGGTAGGTATTCTAAGTTCCAAAGGAAGTGCTACTATTACTGAACCAAGCTGGCTTATAGGAAAGTTCATTGAAGAAATAAACAAGAAGGTAAGGGAGGAGATGCAACAACAAATGACATCTCACTTAGTCCCCTACTAGACCAGACTTCTACCTTCCATGATCATAGAGATAAATCGAATGAAGTTCTGCCTGCAACACCCACTAGCACAGTCACTTCTTTCAGGCTCTTAGTTCAAGGCCCTAGACGTTTCCGTAGATTTGACCAGTGCGTTGAAATTTCTAAGTCTGACACGTTAAAAATCCCTACTACATCTTCTGGTTTAATTTGTCTGACTTGTTTATTCCATTAACAAGTTATTTATAAATATAAATACAGAAATAAACCCAAATGCAACCTTAACTCATATACATATAAAAAACTAAAATAATTGAGACAAACACACAAGGGACACCATTATTTTTGGACAATCTTCCTTGGAAAAACCCAATGTGGGAAAATCGATGCAACATATATGAGGGTTTTATTATTATGCAGTTTTTGAATACATCTAGGGTGCTAGAAATGGCTCACCCAACAAAGAATGCCCTCGGCAGTAGTACCTCTCCCCAGAGACAGATATTCTAGTTGACCAATCACTGGATGAACAATCCCACAACAACAATGGTAGCTCCTTAGCTAGACAATGAAAGATTCTCCAATCTCCTTTGCTGCTCTGCGTCACTTTGTAGGGATTGCGTCACCCTTCCTGGCTCACCAGCTCTCAGTTTGCCCCATGAAAATTATCCTGGCGCTGCTTCTTGGCCCTATGTCATCTCTGTTGGCCTCTGTGTAGCTACTGAAGCCTCTGTGTCAACCCTTAGACCCTCTACGTCACCCATGTTGACCTCTACAACCTCTACGTAGCACCCAGCTGCCTCTGTGTCAGCCTCTCTAGCATCTGCGCTGTCTCTATCGCGCTATCTTTGCCTCTATGCTATGTATTCTCGGCCTCGTGCTGAACTTCCCCTCGCTGCAACAGATCACTGGCTCAATTCTCTTCGCAAACCCCGCTCCAGAAAATCTAACTGACGGATCAATATGGTGTATCTTCAACTGACCCTCTAGCCTCCTCTTATACTTTTTCTGTTGAGTCTTCAATGACTGAGATTAAATCTATAATTAACCACGAATATTAGATTCAACTTGATCCATGTCATTTAGAACATTCTCACCCAATTTTACATTATTACCCATTAATATTTTAATTTTCCTGAGTTTAGACTTAGGAACTCCATTAAAAATATCAATTATTTTAATATTTCTCTAACTATGTGGAATTTCCCCAAACCATTTCTGGAACTTGGAGATCTCATGTGCTTTAGCCTCTCCACCAAATTTCATGGCTAGATCACATCTGATGCTACCCCAAATCAACACTCCCTCTTAGCGAGGAATGTGCTCTAGTAATGCTCCACCACTCAACATCACCCTGATCATCCGACACCGGTACCTATGCTGATGCTTAGCCTGCTGCCCAACATCCTCTGTACTATTGCCTCCTATACTACTGCCCATGGCTTTACCACTGCCACTACTACATCTATACTACAACACCCTCTACATCTGTGTTGCTACTGGTCCTTCCTCCCAACACTGCATCTGCATTGTATCTCTCTCTCTCATCATGTTGCATTGTGCTGCCCATAGCACTACCATTGATAATCACTGCACTGCAACTCAGTTACTAAGAATTAAGTAACTAATCTACCCAACTACTGACATCCTTGTCAGGTTAGAAGTCCCCTGATGCTGAAGCTACCTCTGCTGCTATCTTGTGCTCCCTCTGCCGCCTCCGCACTGCTGCAACATCTTTGTGCCTCTGGCATTGCTGCAACCACCTCTGTGCCTTTCTGCACTGCTGTTACCACCTCTGTGCTTCTCACACTGCTACAACCCTCACTGCGCTGCTACAAACCTCTGCACTCTAGCATTTCCTTGTCACTCCATCCGCATCTTTCTTTTACCGACATCCATTATTCTGCTACTATCACTTGGGGATCCCATAGCCAAATATGATTCAAGAGTTTGGGTACCTCAAGGGTCCTGCCCCTCATCCTCTATAGTCCTCTCGAACACAACTCAATGTCTCTCCACCTCTTCTATAGAGGTGCATGAGCACTCATGGCACAATAGTCATTTGTCTTGACTTCTTTCTTTGCCTTAGCTGAAGCTACCTTGGAGTTAGAAACATCTCCCTTATTCTTCTTCCTGGGACACTGGGTTGCATAGTGACCCAGCTCCGCAGATGCTAGAGATGCATCCTCCTCCTCCTCTTTCTTGATTCGACCTCCTTTGCTGCTACTCCCCGCGTTGGTTAGCCGTCTGATCTCTTCTTGGTGAAGATATGCCCACATATCTTCCCATCCTGGAAGAGTCGTTGTGCCCAAAATGCTTTGGACAAATGTCTCCCAATCCTTGGAGACTGCATTTAGGGCAGTCCTCACCATGAACTGCTAATCAGCGTGGCCCTTATGGAAGTAAGTTGGTCTTGAATCTCCTGCAACTTTCTGAGGTATAAATCTATGTGCTCTCCCTTCTACATCTGATACGACTAAAACTGATTCTCCAGTAGCATCTTTCTCTGCATGGAAGTTCCCTGATAGAATGTCATCAAGGTATCCCACATCTCCTTTGCCATGTTCTTCTCAAAAATATGTTGTACTACATGATCCTTGACCCCATCAAGGATTATGCACTTTGCCTTGGCCATTACATCCTCATACCTTTCATTATTAGCTGGGTTGATTGGGATAGCCACGGTTCTCAAGGTGAAGCACTTGATGTGATGTCTATTGAGAACATACAAGATCCTGGACTTCTAGATGACAAAGTTGGAAGCCCCGTCCAACCTGTCTTGATCCCTCAGTCCGTTCATTTCCATCTCCCCTCTTCTTCTGGACTCCCTCTGAGTCCCGACTTCCCTTCTGGAAGTTCTCTCCTAGACTCCCTCTGGGTTTTGATCTCCCTCCTGGAAATCCTCTTGCCAACTGTCAAACTGCTCCTCTCCGATCCTCTGTGCACCTGCAACACGGGTCTGGATTTCTTGGCTAGAAATTCCTCAAGGAAACAGTTCCCTCTACCTTGGTTCTATCCTATTAGGTATTCTTCTGCTTCAACAACAAAAACACCGCACTAGTTTCCCAAGCCACAATTTGCCCGCATCTCCCTAGGCCCCAACAGTTGAAGAAACTGAGCCTCTTTGCTTTGTGCAATCCCAGCAAGGCTGAATTGCTCCCCTGGCCAATTGCATCAAGCCTACTTGACTAAGTAGGATGACGTGGCTCTTCGTGAGCCTCTTCTTTCTCTCTCCACCTCTGTGCTGGCCCTCTCTCTAGCCCAAAATTATGACGCGGACCCTCTCCGTCACTCCTTTTATGCTTCCTTCTGCTTAGGAACAACTCTATCTCCTGGGACAACTGTTTCTACTGCAAATTTTCTGATTTAGCTGGTGCCTTCAGTTCTCCTATGATATGCAATGCTTTGATACCATGTTGAAATTTCTAAGTCTGATACATTAGAAATCCCTACTGTGTTTTCTGGTTTAATTTCTCCTACTTGTTTATTCCATTAACAAGCTATTTATAAATATAATACTAAAATAAACACAAATGCAGCCTTAAATCATATACAGATCGACAACTGAAATAACTGAGATAAACACACAAGGGACACCATTATTTTTGGAAAATTGTCCCCAAAAAAACACAATGCGGGAAAATCGGTGTAGCAGATATGAGGATTTTATTATTATGCAGTTTCTAAATACATCTAGGGTGCCAGAAATGGCTCACTCAACAGAGAATTCCGTCGGCAGTAGTACCTCTCCTTGGAGATAGATATTTCGGCTGATCAATCATTGGATGAACGATCCCACAACAATAATGGCAAATCCTTAGCTGGACATCAAAAGATGTTCCAAGCTCCTCTGCTGCTTTGCATCACTCTGCAGGGATGCATCACCCTTCCTTGGTCACCAACTCTCAGTTTTCCCCACGAAAATTCTCTCGCCGCTACCTCTTGGCCCTACGTCAGCTCCGCTATCCTCTGTGTAGCTACTGAAGCCTCTGCGTCAACCCTGAGACCCTTTGCGTCACCCACACTGGCCTCTAAAACCTCTGTGTAGCTCTCAGCTACCTCTGCATAACACCTAACTGCCTCTACGTAGTACTCAACTGCCTCTGCATCAACCTCTCCAGGCTCTTCGTCGTCTCTCTGGCACTATCTCTGTCTCTCTGGTATTTATTCTCAGCCACGCGTCGAAATTCCCCTCACTACAACAAATCACTAGCTCGATTCTCTCAGTAAACCCCACTCCAGAAAATTGAACTGACTGATCAATATGGTGTATCTCCAACTCACCCTTAAGCCTCCTCTTATACTTTTTCGTTGAGTCTTCAATGACTGAGATTAAATCTCTAATCAATGGCTAAGATTATATCTGGCTTGATCCATGTCATTTAGAGCATTCTCACCCAGTTTTATATTAACACCCATTAATATTTTAATTTTCCTAAGTTTAGACTTAGGAACTCCATTAAAAATATTAATTATTTTAATATTTCTCTAACCAGGTGGAATTTCCCCAAACCATTTCTTGGTCTTGGAGATCTCAGGTGCTTTAGCCTCTCCACCGAATTTCATGGCTAGAGCACATCCGATGCATCCTCATACTTCTCATTATCAATTGGGTCTACTAGGATAACCATGGTTCTCAAGGCAAAGTCCTTGATGCAATGTCTATCTAGAATAGATAGGATCCTGGCCTTCCAGATGACAAAGTTGGAGGCCTCGTCTAATCTGTCCTGATCCCTAAGTCCATTCATTTCCATCTCCGCTCCTCTTCTGGACTCCCTCTGAGTCTCGAATTCCCTCCTGGAGGTTCTCTCCTAGACTCCATCTGAGTCTCAATTTCCCTGTTGGAAATCTTCCTGCCAACTGTTGATCTACTCTTGTCTGATCCTCTTTGCAACTGCAACTCGGATCTGGATTTCTTGGCTAGAAATACATCAAGCAAGCGATTCCATCTACCTTGGTTCTGTCCTGTTAGGTAATATTATGCTTCGACAGTAACAACACCCCACCAACTTCCTAATCCACAATTTACCCACATCTCCCTGTGTCCTGGAAACTGAAAAAACTGAGCCTCCCAGCTCTGCGCAATCCCGACAAAGACTGAATCACTCCTCTAGCCAACTGCGTCAAGCCTACTTAGCTGAGTAGGATGACGTGGCTCTTTGTAAGCCTCTTCTACCTCTCTCTACCTCTGCGCTGGCCCTCTCTCTGGCTCGAAATGAGACACAGGCCCTCCGCATCACTCCTTCTCTGCTGCCTTAAGTTTTCCTGTGATCTGCAATGTTCTGATACCATGTTGAAATTTCTAAATGTTATCCATTAGAAATCCCTACTGCATTATCTGGTTTATTTTACCTACTTGTTTATTCCACAACAAGTTATTTATTCATATAAATACTGAAAATAAACACAAATGCAACCTTAACTCATATACAGATAAACTACTGAAATACTAGACAAACACACAAGGGACACCGTTATTTTTGGATAATCTTCCCCGGAAAATCCCAATGCGGTAAAACCAATGCAACAGTTCTAAGGGTTTTATCATTATGAATATTTCTTTAGTACAACTAGGGTGCCAAATTGGATCACCCAACAAATATTTTTACATGGCAGTAATACTTCTGCTCGGAGACAAATATTTAGCAAGTCTTCCCCACGAAAATCCTTTTGGCGCTTCTCCAAGGCTCTGTGTCAGCCCTGCTAGCGTCAGCGTAGCTCTTGAACCCTCTGTGTTAGCCTTCTGCATCTTTGCATCACCCACACAGACCACACAACCTCTACATAGTCTCTAGATGCCTCTGCATGGCTCCTGCCGCCTCTGTGTAGTCTCCTCAGTCACTATGCTGACCCTTGGGCACTATCTTTGCCTCTCTGCTATGTACTCACTGCCCCTTGCTGAAATTAGATCACTTGTTTGAATTTTCTCAGCAAACCCCGCTCCAGAAAATCAAATTGACTGATCAATCTTAGTGTGTCTCCAACTGACCCTCAAGCCTCCTCTTATACTTTTCCTGTTGAGTCTTCAGTGGCCGAACCAATTTTATATTAATGCCCATTAATATTTTAATTTTCCTAAGTTTAGACTTAGGAACTTGTTGAAGCCCCGAAAATCGGGTCTACAACAAGGGGGATACCTGCCTGGTCCGGACCTTGGTTGGAAGCTCCTTATCCGTTTGGTATAGCGGGTCCAACTGGGGATATGCGACCAGTTTCCCAATTTGTGAGTGTGTGTGTGTAGAATTTGATGTTTCTGATCTAATGATTCCTAATCAAGATGTTCTAATTCTAACTTTAATCTAGTGCTATGCTATTGTATTCTAATAAGCAGAAAACATCTAAGTCTATACTAACCTGGGGTGTAATTCTTCTATTATGCGATCTAAAAAGATTTCAAATAACAACTGGTAATAAAGATCATTCAGCTATTATGAGAAAAGAATTCAATAAAGATGAACCACTTCGAATAAAAAGTTAGACTAAACAGTTGTGAAGAACATATCGCATAATGAGTTATTCATACATTAAGCATAAATAAATAGCTATCACCGTACAAAAGTGCCAAATGATAACTCAGGCATTCACACATTAATATATAAACAACTAAAACTGAATATCACTTTAACACATAAGCAGAAATGGTTAAGAGATAAAAGTACCATTTATAACTAGTCCTACTCATGAGCTTCAAGCGACAATGATTTATCTCTCCTTGATCTAACATCCACTAAGAGTACAGAAGTGCAACATCAGTAGCAGATATTAAATTCAAACATTAACAAGTCCTGTTCCATTCATTCATCAAAACCTCCTCGGAGGGTGCAAAAGTGCATGTACTGAGGACAAGTTTTTGAAAAATTTCTGGACCCTTCTCTAAATGCATGAGAAGGGTTTAAATACTACTAACTAAAACTAAAAATAACTTATTACAAAAATTTAGGATGCGGTTTAAATCAATGCCCTTTTCCTAAGCAAAAATGAAATAAAACTATTTCTAAAATTAAATATAACATCTAACTATTTCTGTATTTGCTCCTTAATATCGCAAGCATTCACCATTGCCTGAGAAGAGTCAGTCGACCGACTTCAGCTTATAATTGTGCTGTGAAATGGAATTAGCAAGATATGGCGCCATCTTTTCGGCAGAATCGATGACGTATTTGGGAATCATCCGCTGACTATGTGACTTTACCATGTATGCCCAATATTATTGCCGATTTAACTTGAATAACCCTGAATTTGCTTCTGCCTGTTCTTTAGCTTTCTGTTTCTAGCGCGGCCTCTTGCAATTTTTTGGGGTTTGCAGATACTTGAGCAATTGGAAGCTTTCCTTTTTGAGCGATTTTCTCAGCGATGCGCGATTAGCGCTAGGCGCTAATCACACATCGGAAACTGCCTCTGTTTTTTGATTCGGGCTTCCTTGACGCGTTTTTCGCCTTTAGCACCTTTTGGGAGATATAAAGCTCAAATTTTGTGAAGATAATGATTCCGCAAGCTCTTGACCCGAGTCTTAAAATGTTCATCTTTGTCATCAGCGCTGTCCGTGTATGTGAGAATTTGGGGCTTTGCTGCTCTCTAATGTAGGAATGAATGAGCTAACTCTGTAGCTGATGTTTCAGCCAACCTTGATGGACCTGTAGTAGCCGCAAATCCCATTACCTTAGGATTCTCTTCCCCAAGCAGATTAGGTGCGCCTTCCCAGATGGAAATTGGACTCCTGCCTTTCTTCTTCATAGTATCCTGCATACTGTCTTGTATAACCTTTTGTTCTTCATTCCTGCAGTTTACAAATGAGGTGAAAGTAATGATAAAAATAATGTCAGGGAAGCTTTAAATTCCAAAGATGCAAAAACATGCCAACTTATGTGAACTGGCTCCTTGATAAACACAAAACCATATTTTATTAACTACTAGCATATAACTCATTAATTATCATTAAAACACGTGACCAGTTCTTGGTTTATGGAAAAGACTTTTTCTTGAATATTGAGCCAGGAAAATCTACGATGGAATGATTCTGCGATTTGCATCGCGGTATCACAGATCGCAGCATCATTCCATCGCAGATTTAGCAGGAGTTGGCTTCCCTTGATCAAGGAATCAAGATCGCAAACTCATCCCAGGTATAGCAGGTAAGCAGGTAAAATATTCTAATAACCCTATTTTAATATTAACAAATATATAATAATTAACCCTAAAATACAACATAATATATGAATTTCTATATCCGTGGAGTTACAGATAAAATCGCTAAAATCCTAAGGAAGAAAAACATCATCACACATTTCTCATCCCCTGGAACTATTAGGCAAGGTTTGAGGTTTGTAAAAGATGATATTGACAAACATCAGCTCAAAGGAGTCTACAAAATAGATTGTTCATGCGGAAAAAGCTACATTGGTGAAACAGGTCGCTCCCTCCAGACAAGGCTCAAGGAACATGGTGCTGATATTAAGAATGAAAGATCTCGTACCTCAGCCTTGGCTGAGCACTCCGCAAAGACTAAGCACCATATATGCCTCGAAAGCGCATCAATTATTGCAAGGGAGGAGCAGCATCAGAGAAGAAAGATCAGAGAAGTGCTTGAAATTATCAAGCATCCTCATAATCTAAACAGAGACAATGGTATGGAGATTAGCAGAAGCTGGCTTCCCTTGATCAAGGAATCAAGATCGCAAACTCATCCCAGGTATAGCAGGTAAGCAGGTAAAATATTCTAATAACCCTATTTTAATATTAACAAATATATACTAATTAACCCTAAAATACAACATAATATATGAATTTCTATATATTAATTAATATATTAACCATCATATTAATTAATTATAATTAATCAAATTAATAAATGAGGATATATAATATTAATTAGTATATTAAATTATCATTAATTAATTATAATTATTAAATAATTAATAATTATAAATTAATACTATTTAATTATTAGGGATTATTATTTAAACAATAAAATTAATCAAAATATTAATAAGTTAAATAGTAATAATAAATATAAAAATAATAAAAATAAAATTAATAAAATAAAATGAATAATAAAATTGTATTATTTTAATTAAATTAATTAAAATTAATATTGTATTTATTTTAATTAAATAAAATCAAATTATAAACAATTTTTTATTCTAATTAAAATTAATAGAATTAAATGAATAAATTAATAAAATTAAATTAATTAAATAATAAATTATTTTAATAAATTAAATAATAAATTAATAAAATAAAATTAATAAATAAATTTCCCAGCCGACAGTGTGTTGATCCAAAAATTTAACCTCAATAGTATTTATTTCTCTAAAGCAGCTCATCTTTTATCATCATTATTAAAGTCCCGATGATGGATCCCATTTGGGATTTGAAACGTTGGCATAAAAATGTTCATACTGTGGGTTCTCCAGTAACTGATTCAAAAGATACAAACCACAGATCTCTTAAATCCAGCATCGTATTATCGCAAGATCATTTAATCGTTATGTGTATTTTATGTGTTTTTTGCGATATGCAATATCGCATATTGGCGATTTTGAGGTTTTCCAACATGAGTGCTCATTGATGCATGCGATGCGATGGAGTTTCACGTCGCAATCTCGCAATTTTTTTTAGCTCATAAGAAGGCATCCTATCACTTTTTTACGCAATGTGATATTTCTTAAGGAGTGACTTTACTTCCTTTATCATGAAACTTAAGCTTTTTTAGATTTTTCAAAGGTATTTTCCTAAGTTCATGATGGTAAGCTTTATCCAAAAGGAAGTATAAGCACTAATTGATTTTTAATTTTTTTTTTACTAAGGGTCCCCACTTATTTAGTATTAGCAATAACACTATATAAAGAGGGGGGTTGTTGGTGGCCACAACAATTGGCGATTCACTTGGAAGATCTAGTTATCTCTGTTTTTCTATTGAATTTTCTAAACTTCCAAAACATGATTTTTTTTAGAAAGTTAAACTTTATTATGGAAAGATAAAGTACATTATGCTCTAACCTATCAATGACATTTCGTTTCAACTATTTTTGACTTTGATTATTTTCTTCCTCCAGCTAGTCCTTGTATCTACATCAATCATTACTTGGTCTGTAAAGGTAAAACAAAGTCTTCTCTGTAAACTAGTTTTAAATATGCTCATTTGTCGTAGGTAGAGCCTCTGCTGCCAGCAGGCATTTATAGCCTTGACAGGGTTACCGATTACCAAGCAATGATCCTGTATCCTACTTAAAGCAACCTACAACTCTCAAAGAAGAATCCATATCCACATTTATTGCTTTGATTTTCTTTTACTCTTAAAGAGCAATGTCTTGGTTTGATAGCCAATTTATGACACAATCATTCACTTGATTTATAACTTTGCTGAACAAGATGGCTCATGATGAGACCCCTTGCCTTTTAATTGCAACAATCTTGAGTCTTTGCCCTGTTGTGGTATGCAATATTCGGCAAAGTCAGCAAGTTATAATATCTGTGATTATGATAAGCCGGCTCATGATGAGACCTCTCATTCTTCAAGATGAAG
>APFE030711804.1:0-12931 GCA_000404065.3 Pinus taeda
AAATAATTTCACCTCTAACCTTCCTCCTCCTTTGGATTGGAAACTCTTGTTGAAATATCTTTTTCTGACCTCTATTTTCACTACCCCATATTCGCTAAAGAGAAATAACATCGTGTAAAACTATCTTATAACCAAAATAAATAAATAAACTCTAAATTATATTTGAGAATTAAGTGAGATTACTATCAATCAAAACAAAACTCTTTGTATCAAAATCTAAATATTGTCGAATAAATTAAAAAAAAAACCTTATTGCAATCTTAATCATAATTCGCTAGACGTAAAATCATTCATTTTTTTTAAATATTAGGCTCTTTGTACTAATCCTTGCAATCCAAAGGAGTGGCTAGAAGTTTCGATTCTATTAAGTACTTCCACTTGCTTCGAGCTACATTGATCCTTATAATCCAAGGAGTGGTGAGAAATTTTGATTCAATAAACTTCTTCTAGGGGCTTCTTCTCCATAAATTTCCCCATCTATCATTACTGGAAGTGAAGCCATCGTCAGCATGTTTTGGTAGCAAGGATGCCACTTAAAGTTTCATGGTCACATGCGACAAGAATCCCTTTCATTTTCATCCTACGTACCTTTTCCCAAGCTACCAAGACCCATTTCCTTTGCAACTTTTCTTTGTTACATAGAAAGGAACTTTGAGTGATTGGATTTTCTTGATGATAGCTTTTGGAGCTGCAAGGTATGAAAACAAGTAAAAAGGCATAACTTGTGGGACTTATTCAAGGAGAGTTATTTTTCTAGCTAGATTGAGGGTTCTGAAGGCCTAACTTGCAAGTTTTTTTCTCAAATGTTATTAAAATATCCTCCCAGGAAAAGTGGTGGAGGGAATTCTCTATGAGAGGGGAACCTAGGTATTTGGCCAAAAGTGAACTTCAATGAAAACCATGAATGTGAGATGTGTTAATCTTGATAGCTTGAGGATTATCCAGGTTGATGTTGCTGGCCACCCGCCTCTCTCACTTGGACCCCCACAACTATCTCTTTCAGTTTTTTAGTTTTTTTAATTGTAGCACAATTTACTATTTTTAGCAGTTTTCAGGTCCCAAACTTCTAGAGCTGTTTTGAGGCCCTAAACGACATTTTTTTAGCAATCTACTGCCAATGATTTTTCAATAAAATCATCTTTTTCGTCGTAGTCTTCGGAGATATCTTTCCAATGGGGTATCATGAGCGTCAAACAGAGATAATATGACCAAGTCACAACCTTGAGAAGTTGGCTGTCCAACTAACCCCAATGGGGCCCATAAACTCTTGGTGTTACATCTCCTCTGGTTAGGGTTTTGTTTGTTTAGGTTTGCTCTTATTGTTCAATAATAAAAGGGCCCTTTAGCCTCATTGTAACACAGTTAGAGGCATGTAGCTGCCACATCTCTCCTCAGAGATAAGCTACCATCGCCCGAGCTAGTTTATTTCCATTTCTGTTTGTAAGCATATTTCAGTATTTTACATTAATGAAATGAAATATTATTTCTGCTGCATCTCTGTATTTATGGTTATCTCTGTAATTTGTTGCATTCCTGTTTAAATTAAGATCATTGGTATCAGAGCGGTCTTCTCTTTCTCTGTTTTTCTTTGCATGTCCTTAACGAGGTCAGGATATAAGGAGTTAGGGCTTGAACTAGTCGAACCTTTACAAGACCAACCTCACAAATTTCGACAGCCTCCCATGGCGGATGAAAATAAAGATGAGGGGGTAGGAGATCCTATCAAAATCTTGCTCGAAGAAGCCCTCGAGAGACAAAGGAACGCAGTGATGGACAACTTTTCCCAGATCCTTCAACAGCTACCCAGGGGTGACACATCTAATAGCTACTCCGGAAATGCCACACCCATTAAGGTACAAGTTAAGTTTGAAATCCCCATATTCGAGGGTCGGATAGATGCATATGTCGTAGATAAATGGATAAATCTGCTAGAAGTGTATTTTTTCGTTCATGATTTTTCCAGTCGGGAAAAAATTACTTTCGCTCTTCTCAAAGCAGCCCCCCACATCAAGGACTGGTGGGAAATCTACTGCGAGCAGAAGGATGAAATTATGAACTCACTATTTTCAGCCACTCCCACTTGGAATCCATTCCGGGACGCCATCAAGGAGCATTACTACCCTGTCGGGAGCTATGAGGACAAATACATAAAGTGGACCACATTGCGACAGGGAAGGGACCAAGATGTGTTGGAGTTTACCAATGTTTTTCATACCCTACGCACGAAGTTAGGCATCAAGGATTCTGAGAAACATTTGGTACTCACGTACCTCGGCTGCCTACATAGATACATCCAGGATGAAATGGAGTTCCTGGATATTTCCTCACTCGCCACAACATATCGATACACCGTCAAGATCGAGAAAAAGTTTAAACAAAAGAAGCGAGACTTTGGATCTGTGAATCTGAAGAACAAAGGACAAAGCCAAGGATGGGTGACCCAAGACAACCCGTCAAATCGGCAAGAAAAGAACAACACCACAAAGTTAAAGAAGGACACAGGAAAGTGGTGTGAGTTCCATAAGAGCCCCACTCACAACACAAGTGAGTGTCAGACCATGCAGTCATTGGTGGCCGAGTTGAAGGCTTCAGAATCAGATGCATGTTCCGACCCTGAGTTAGAACCCAATAAGAGGAATGACAAAGGGAAGCAGATCATTGATGTAGAGCCTAGAGCCACTATTGCCACCACTAAGATCCAAAAGAATGAGCCCAAAGATCCAAAGGAGGGGGAGTGTCTTTTCCACTCACAAATGTGGGTGAAGGGTTTGCCGCTGCAATTCATTGTTGACAGTGGCAACCAAAAGAACCTCATTTCAACAAAGGTCATGAAGCAGTTGAGCCTACTGACTACACCACACCCACAGCCGTACAATATCGGGTGGATTCACCAAGGACAAAATTCTTGAGTCTGCTAGGAGTGTTACATCTCCTTTGGTTTAGGTTTTGTTTGTTTAGGGTTTGTTCTTATTGTTCAATAATAAAAAGGCCCTTTAGCCTCATTGTAACGCAGTTTAGAGGCATGTAGCTACCACATCTCTCCTCAGAGATAAGCTACCATCGCCCGAGCTAGTTTATTTCAATTTCTGTTTGTAAGCATATTTTAGTATGTTACATTAATGAAATGAAGTATTATTTCTGCTGCATCTCTGTATTTATGGCTATCTTTATTTCTACTGCATCTATGTATCAGAGCACTCTTCTCTTTCTTTGTTTTTCTTTGCATGTCCCCAACGAGGTTGAGATATAAGGATTTAGGGCTTGAACTGGTTGAACCTTTGCAAGACTAGCCTCGGAAATCTCGACGACCTCCCATGGTGGATGAAAAGAAAGACGAGGGGGTAGGAGATCCTATCAAAATCTTGCTTGAAGAAGCCCTCGAGAGACAAAAGAACGCGATGATGGACAACTTTGCCCAGATCCTTAAGTGATTACCCAGGGGTGACGCATCTAATAGCTACTCTGGAAATGCCACACCCTTAAGGTACACGTTAACTTTGAAATCCCCATATTCAAGGGTCAGATAGATGCAGATGTCGTAGATAAATGGCTAAATCTTCTAGAAGGGTATTTTTCCATTCATGATTTTTCCAACTGGGAAAATATTACTTTCGTTCTTCTCAAAGCAGCCCCCCACGTCAAGGACAAGTGGGAAACCTACTGCAAGCAGAAGGATGAAAGTACGAACTCACTGTTTTCAGCCACTCCCACTTGGAATTCATTCTGGGACGACATCAAGGAGTAGTACTACCTTGTTGAGAGCTATGAGGACAAATACATAAATTGGACCATGCTACGGTAGGGAAGGGACCAAGATGTGCCAGAGTTTACCAATGTTTTTCATACCCTGCGCACGAAGTTGGGCATCAAGGATTCTGAGAAACATTTGGTACTCAAGTACCGCGACTGCCTACATAGATACATCCAGGATGAAATGGAGTTCATGGACATCTCCTCCCTCGGCACGACGTATCGATACACTGTCAAGATAGAGCAGAAGTTTAAACAGAAGAAGCGAGACTTTGGATTTGCGAATCCGAAGAACAAAAGACAAAGCCAAGGCGGGGTGACCCAAGACAACCCATTGAAGCCGCAAGAAAAGAAAAACACCACGAAGTCAAAGAAGGACACAGGAAAGTGGTGTGAGTTCCATAAGAGCCCCACTCACAATATAATTGAGTGTCAGACCAAGAAGTCATTGGTGGCTGAGTTGAAGGCTTCAAAATTATATGCATGTTCGGACCCTGAGTCAGAACTCGATAAAAGGAATGACAAAGGGAAGCAGACTATTGATGCGGAGCCTAGTTCCACTTTTACACCACTAAGATCCAGAAGAATGAGCTCGAAGATCCAGAGGAGGGGGAGTGTATTTTCCACTCACAGATGTGGGTGAAGGTTTCACCGCTGCAATTCATTGTCGACAATGGTAACCAAAAGAACCTCATTTTAGTAAAGGTCGTGAAGCAGTTGATCCTATCAACTAGACCACATCCATAGCCATACAGTATTGGGCGGCTTCACCAAGGACGAGATTCTTGATTCCGCCAGCAGTGTTGCCTTCCCTACAACGTCAAGCCCTTCACAGATGAGGTATTTTGTGATGTTGCACCTCTTGATGTTTATTATGTATCATTAGGCCAACCATACTTGTGGAATCGACATGCTGTGTATGAGTTAAGGCCTCACATTGTTATTATTTCTTTGGGTAATTCATTATACAGGATACCAGAGGTAGCCCCACCTATTGCCACCTCTTTGATCTATGCTAAGAAATGCAGTAAGATCATCTCCCATACTAGGAAATCTATTTTCTTTCTGGTTCGCTCTCAAAGTAAGGGGAGGATCATAGCCACATCCATGGCCCCCAAGAAGGGTTCCTCCATGCAGCAGAAGTAGTTGGATACGGTCATGAAAGAAGATAGGAACATCTTCTCCTCACCCATAGGGGTACTATTGCACTGTCAGGTCCAACATTCGTTTGATCTGACTCCCGGAGCACCTCTACCCAACGTGTCAATATATCGTCGCTCCTTTGTGGAAAATGCCAAGTACAAGCAGTGACATGATTAACATCAGGTGCCACACAAGTTTCGGGAGGACAATAAAGTTCAGTTGCATTTGCAGAAAGAACGCCTTACAAGAGCCCATCTGAAGCTTAGACCACTCCGATATGGTCCTTACACCATTACCAAGGCTATGGGAAACAATTTTTTGGAGCACAACATTCCCCCATTCCTTGGCTTGCACTGAGTGTTCAATGTGGACCACCCTCGACCATGCTTCCCACCATTACTAGACACATCAGAGTGTTATGAAACCAAATCACAAAAAGATAGAAAATGATAGATCAACGCCTTATAATTTAGCCTCTTCGAGGGGGCTATTAACACTCAGGTTGTTCCCCAAGAAAATTCTAAGGAGGGAATACGGCCGAGGTAACCACAGGCCAATCTTTTAGACACAGATTCTAGCCAATCTGCATCCAGAGAGGGCTCTCCCTTTAAAGTTTAACTTTGTTTTTAAAGTATATTAGGCTAGTTATGAAGTACAAGGGTTTGTTTGCTTTTTGGATGGTGACATTCAATAGAACAGGGGTGTAAATAAGAGAAGTTCAGTCCATTGGGCTAATGGAGTGTATGAAGATGAACTGTTGGATATGGTTTCTTCGACAGAGGCTGGTACTACAGAGCAAGGTAATCAACCATGAAACAAATTTTAAGCTGAAATCAGGTGAGATGGGGTCAGTGGGTGAAGGGCAGTTAAGAATCCTTCATCACGTTGACAGAGGGAAAGTGGATGAATATTGCCAAGGAGCAGTTAAGAATTCCTTAGCTATACTCAAGATGTAAGAACCAGGGGAAATAGGAGCAGTTAAGAATTCCTGCTTATGCTAATTCTGAAGAAAACAGAAAAAATGACAAATATTGAACACAGAGTGCAGTTAAGCAAGTTCCGGGTTATTCTTTTTCCCTGTTATTTAGAATATGAAACATATATGATATATAAGACACAACTACTGAAAACACAAGTAAGAAAGACTTATTGATTCATGAAGTAATTCAAGAATTATGCAACATAGTCCTTTGCTATCAATTCCATAACCAGAGAGTTCAGCAACAACGCATTCCAGCAACCTTTTGTTCAGAAGAGTTTTCAGAGTTACAGCGTAGTTCCAGAAATGTATCACCAACCCCTAATACTTTGCTTGGGGAGGTATTTGTACAAAAAAGTTTACAAAATATCTCGAAGAGATAATATCTAGCAATAACTTCTTCTACCTACTCTACAGGAGAAGTAAATGATCTTGAAAACTGGGAGAAATGAATGCAGAAGTAAATGCTGCTGTGCTGGCCGCTCAGTTGGTAAGGTGCGTTGACTGTTTGCTTGGTGAGTCGGCTGATGGATGCTTCACTGACATTCCGCGCGGTTGCCTCAGTTTCCTCGGGCATATTTAATTTTGATTTGATAGGCTGCAGCTCCGCGAGACTTTCACCCGTTCCTTTTATCTGCTTTATGATACCTGTTGTTTTCTGGGAAAAACAGAATTTGGAATCTACCTATAAGATTTGCAACATGCTTTGCCACCACTGTTCTTCTGGTAGCTGATGTCTTTGTAGCTTTATGAAAGTTTCATCTGCATCTGTGTACCTGTAAAAGTTAGGCTGGACTATGAAAAGATGTTGTACTTCATGCTCAATATAAAACAGATTTTCCAAGTTGCTGTACAGAGTTTGGCCAGATGGAGGGGTATTTTCTGCTGAAGTGCTTGATGATGATGCATTTTTTTGATCAACAACATATCTATTCAACCTGAGTTGGTACTCAGCTTGTCTTAACAGGCGTTCATTGTTTCCCACCAGACTTGGCAATCCCCTTTCTTGCAAAACTGCAAATTTTTCTACAAAAGAATTTACCTCCACCTGCATGTCTTGGCTCTTCCTCTCCAAATTCTGCATCAGGGTTCTCATGTTCATAACTGTTTTGATTATTAGGATGGTGCCTGCCTTGCCCTTGATGTTCAATGCTGCTAGTTCTTCCCTGGTTTTAGTGTTCAAAAAATGGATTAGCCTGTTGGCCTGTTCGGGCTTATGTCCCAATAAATTTTCGGCCTTTTGAATTTCCTCCTGGGCTGTTGCTATCAAGTCCATCTACTCATACATAACTTGAATGGATCTCCATATATTACTAATGGATTCACTGATGTTAGCCCATAAAATGCCTCTGATTTCTTCCAGAGGCTTGTCTAAAGAGAGGTCCTTTTCCGGCGCTTTCACCTTGTTCTCTAATGCCTTCACCTCTCTTGTCCTTTCTGCCACAGTCATTTTAGATTTGTCATAACTTACTTCCAACTTGGCCAATTTCTCTTTAGTGTCTTTTAATTCTGATACTTGGAGTTTTAAATCCTCCATAGCCTTTATCAACTGCTCAGTGGTCATGGTAGTGCTGCTTCCTGCTGCTGTTGTTGTCGCTGATGTACCTGTAGCTGATGCTGATGTTGCTGGGACAACGGGAGGCACTGCTGTTGTATCTGTAAGAGGAGCAGTTGTAACTGTTGGAGCTATTTGAGGTGGCTGGGAGGTTGACTCTCCCTGTTTATCTGGCAAAGCCTTCTCCAAAGCCTGCTCTGTCTCATTTAGTCTTCGATTCATTTTCATTAGCAAATCCATCATGTCTTCTTCTGCTTTTTCTTGCACAACCTCTGTGGTTTTTGGATGCATAGTAATTGACAACTTCAATTGCTTCTTGAGGGCAGCTATGTCATCCTCCTTTTTCTTCATTAATGCTTTTATTCCCTTGGCATCCTTGGGATCATGTCCTAGCTCAATGATAATTTCTTCCAAGGACTTTATTCTGTTGTCCTTGGCTAGAGAAGATAACTTTTCGAAATCTAGTTGGGCAGATGTATTGTTCAATGAGTTCTACAATTGGTCAGCCAACATTGCCTTACCTACCAATGTGGAGTAGACCATCTCGCCAGTTTGCTTATGTAGCTCGATTTGGTCCATAGGATGAATGTCTTTGGCAAGGACTTCCAGCTTTATTCTAATATAGTCTGCAGCTGTTGCACTTTAGGCATAAAGTTACTTAAGATCATTTTCTCTTCCTTAATATCATATGTAGACATTAGCCTTTTTTGTTTGGTGGGGGTCATCTTGAGAAGTTTATCATAAAGTTGCAGTCTCATTGGCTCATTTTGGGCCTTGATGTC
Organism: Pinus taeda; assembly: GCA_000404065.3. Classification (NCBI taxonomy): domain Eukaryota; kingdom Viridiplantae; phylum Streptophyta; class Pinopsida; order Pinales; family Pinaceae; genus Pinus; species Pinus taeda. The sequence continues at coordinate 8,210 of APFE030711804.1, forward strand.
TGTGAATGTTCTTTTGATATCAGAACGTTGTTTGCTTTGCGGCGTTGTGGAGGAGACTTCCACACTATGCTGCTTCTCTAATTCCTGCCTATGAGAGCTAGTAGATGTTTCCACCACTGGGGATGTTTGTGGGCCAGTTGCCCTCTCGCCTCTTATGCTTCCTATGGTTTCCTCAATAATTTCCTCTTCAGCTAGAGGATCCACTCTCTGCCTTTTTGCCTTTGTTTGCTCTGCTGGTCCACTTATGGGTGTGGTCTCTTCTCTATCCATTTTCTTACCCTTTTCCTCACTCAGAGGAGTCTGTAATGCTAGTACCTTTGGTGCTTTGGTTTGGACAGGAGGATTTTGCCCTTGTGCCTATTCCTTTGATGTTGTTGGCTGATCTGTCATGATGTGTTGCTCTGAATCCAGCACCTCTTTGCCTTTGGATGTCCCTGCAGCTGGTGTGGTGCTTTCTTGGGTAGGTTGTTGTGAAGTTTCAGCAGATGACGTGCCCACTCCGGTCTGCTGAGGCCGCTCAAAAATTACCTGTCCAAAAGAGTCCAGGTCAAGAGTCTTTTCTATATTTTTCATAGCTCGTTCCATTTTTTCCTCCTCAGTGATTGCTTCAATTAATGTGCCTTCTACCCACTCATTTTGATTGGAAAATTGCTCTATTTTAGGGATCTTACAATGTTCATAGGCTGATAGCCTAAATTTTATTTTTCTCTCAGCGATAAATCCATTTGGGTCATAAGGTACCCACCAAAAGATCCTTTTTGATTTTAGTTGTTCACCCAATATCTTGTCAGCATCTTGCCATCCTTCCTTTTTGTTAATGACAAAAGGGCCTAGCTAGGTTCTTAATTTTAGCTGAGCTTTTTTCTTTGCACTGTGAAAGTGAGTCAAATCTGAGTTGATAAATTGCTTGAAGTATTCAAGAGCAAAGAGTCTCATAGGCACATATTTTGGCAGTTTATAGGGGTACAACTCACAGCCATATATCCTGATCTCAGTGTGATTTTGGTAAAAGTACCAGTCACCTATTTTATAGCTTTTGGAGAGCTGTAAAATTTTCTTCATATCATCAGAGAGTCTGGAAGGAGGAATTCTCATCAGCAGAGATGAGACCGGATGTATAAACAAATCAATGAACTCATAGTAAGTGTAAGGAGAGTTGTGAACTTCATGGAAGACTGAGGTCCAAAAGATCACAAACCTCCTTTCTCTTTTAGAATCCAAATTTCTAATGGGAAACTGAAAATTGTCTGTTTGATAGTATAAGAACAAATGATATATGTCGGAGGTATACTTGAAGACCCCTTCTCTGTCTAGATTCAAGAATTGCTCATGTATTTTATTGGCTATGAAAGTGGCAAAGTCAAATTTGACAGTAGGAGGATGTCGTGGCATAAACATGGGCATCAGAGCTAAAATGGTCTCATCAACATATTCACTTGTTTTAAATCCCAGTACATAGGATATCATATCAATAATAAATCTTCCAGCCTCATTGAACCAGACATGGTGAAAAGGAGGAGGCTCTGTGGGTTGGCAATCTAGTCTCATGAAAAACTTGGCAATTCAGCCTATTTCTGCAATGGATAGTTTAGAGCCTTGATTCACCAAATGTCCCATGGAAAGAGGAGCCAGAGGCTGACTAGGTTTGAAGTGTAACATTTCATTGATTGAGTCAGGAGTTATATGAAAAAGAATAGTTCCAGTTGGAGACATGACTGCTCTTTGAGTAGGTTAATAATTGGCACAGCACAGGTGGATAACAGCTGGGAAGACATTTACTGAGGGAAGGTAGTATCTGGGCAAATTGGATTCCCATATCCCATAGAGATCAGTTTTACTTAGGTGATTGTTTTTGATTTCATAGAATGCTTGGAGGTGGTTTTTGTCACCAGTTAAGTCCTGTATTTGAAAATCCCTATCGGCTAAGGGCAACCACTCTAACTCTTTGTGAGGTGCATTAAGGGGAGCAATGTTCAAGGCCACTGGAGCTTCCATTTCTCAATCTTGATTTTTCAATTTGGAATTTTGGGCTTTTATAGCAATAGTAGGTAAAATAACGCCTTTGGGCCTTTTCTGCGGGAATTGCAGACTGAAGTCGGATTGAATTTAGCTCAGTGGGAAAAATTTACAGAGGGAGACAGAGTCAGAGGGACTTCTTGGTAAAAAATGGGCAACAACAATAGTTACAGTGCGCAGGTTTGAAGGCAACACGGTTTTCAATTTAGATTTGTGTACTTTGGGCAATTTTACAGAGAAAACTAAGAAAAACAGGGTTTGGAAGCGAAATTCAGGTAAATACTTGTTTTAATGAGCGCCCTATGCGAAATGCAGGTGGCGGACTGAGCTAGAAGACCGGTTTGTGGGCTTGATTTGGCCTGGTAGCAGACTGTGTGGTAAAACACTGGTTTGAACGTAAACAGTATGCAGAGGTCGCGTAGAGATACTAAGCAGAAATGAACAAAAACGTCGTTTTTACGCCTTTTTGACAAAAAATTTGGTTTTGGCACGCTTCGGTCGGGTGACGTCAGCATGACGCAACATTTGTTGTGTAGCGGGGGTACGGAGGCTGACTTGGCGGTGACGTGGTGGATGACATAGCGGATAATGTGGGGGTGAGGTGGCGAACGACGTGTCGGATGACGTCAGCGAGGGGGGAACATGGGCGGTAAGCAGTTGGGCCCCCGCACCGCCTTTGGACGGGCAGCGATCATACCGGGCGCCTGCCACCTGTCCCAAGGTACGGCAGAAAAACCACTGTTCCTCGAGCGCTATCGATCGACACAAAAGGGCTTGCGATATGCATCAGAGCCCTCAGATCTGTGGACTATGATCTGACGGTTGGCAGCGAAGGAAACTGGCGGAGGGCTATGGCGCGGGGACCCACCACATATATCAATGAATTTATATGTTTTGTGGTGTATTTAAACTTTGGTTATAGGGGTTTGCAGGTCCGACTATTCATTTAACCAAATGTTAAATGAAATCCAATGTTTTTTATGCGCGAAGGGCTATTACATGGCTCCAATAGAACCCATAATTCCCGAAATACAATGATTTATGGCTATAATTTCCGGGGGTCGGGAAATTTAAACTTTTTGGGGTTTTATGTATTTTTTTTATAATAGGGGCGGGAAAAATATTGTGTAGGAGATATATAAGAGCTATATAATAAAGTTAGTAGGTTAAAATGAGAAATATATTCAAACAAAAGCACTAAGTAAAAAAGTGAAACTTAGGCTTAGGGGAGTGAAAAGTATCCAAGTTATGAATTTGGAAAACCTGGTAAAATGGAAGAAAAACATTTTTACATAAGAAATGTGGCTTTGTCATCCTAAGAAAACAAAGTTTTACTTAGTCTTTTTCATGAAATGAAGAGAACTAGGAGCACTGAGCAGATCTCAATGTCCTTGTGGGGAGTTTAGTAAATGTTCTTGGAGAAATGAGGAGGGGAGTTAGTCATGCTTCATCTGTTTTATAGCCACCTTGCCATGGTGTTGATGATGGTAATGAGATGAATCACCCTTGTAAGACAAAGTTATTCATGAACCTGTTTCTGCAACATCAAAACTGCCTACCCAGCCTATTATACCTAACATTTTTTCTTCCTTTTTCCTTGGGCGCATTTGAACCAGCAAACCCTTTCTCTCTTCTTTTCTTTTAGCTGCCCTCCTATCTAAGTCTGCCCTTATTTCTTCCAAGGGCTCAGATTCAGCTATTGAGCACCCTTGCTTCTCTACCCAACTATTTGTCTGCCAAGCTTGAACTGTTTGGACAGACTTTGTTCTCTATTTCTAAGGCAAGCAATTTAAACATGAACTTGGCTAAGATTATGCTGTTTGGCCATCCATCAACTGTGGCAAGGGTGAACTGATTGCACACAATGAGATTCTTTTGCAAAATGGGACAGAAGTGGCATTTTGGACTAGCACACTTTCCTGGTCTTTTCTTTGGGGTTCATTTTCTTTCTTTTTGACCATTTCATTTTTTTCTTTTTTTCAAAATATGGAACCTTTATAGCAGAGAAAGGATGAACATATTTGGCATTTCACCAGTCAATCATGAAATATGACACCTATTGGTATAGGAGCATAATAGGGGCAACCTCCTTTACATTACACAAATGAACAATTCTTTGATGATACAAATGACAAGACCTTCTTTCTATATATAGGAGTATAAGGGGTCATAATATAATCAGAGCCAACATAACAATAATAATGTAAGGGCACAAGAATAATAATAATGGGCTTCTATGAGGCACAATAATAACAATATGGGGACTGCATGGGCACAACAATATAATAAGGGGGTTGTACTAATAACGAGAAGGGGTTACATTAGTAGTATAGGGGCCTAACATTCCCCTCTCCTTCAAAAAGTGTTGTCCTCAACGCTTGAGTAGCTCTTGATGCTTCTGTATAAAATTCTTGTCCTCCCATGTGGAATATTCAGCGGGTAAGTGTTAGAAAATTATATATTACGGAGCAATGGAACACATAAAATATTGTAGAAATATAAACACAGAAAACGCATGAAACAAGAGAGACACAAATATACGTGGTTCACCTAGTTTGGGCTACGTCCACCCCGAACAACCAGTCCTTCCTTTCTATTATCCAGTAAAATGAAGAGACACAACCTACAGCAAATCCGCTGTAATATCCTCTGTTTTCTCTCACAGTCTCACCTCTCTGTTTCTCGCTCACACATATAGAATACACA
>APFE030711804.1:14069-37149 GCA_000404065.3 Pinus taeda
ATATGGTCGGATTCATTTCTTGATGCTCGATGTGATCTTTCACTTCTTGAACATTTTTCTTCTTGATATGTCCTTCTATCTTGATAGTTTGAGGAGTGGTAATTCCGGCAAATGCATTACAAGATATGGTTGGATTCATTTCTTATTTATCGATGTGATCTTTCACTTCTTGAACCTTTTTCTTCTTGATATGTCCTTTAATATATTTGTTATCACAATTGTAACAAACCCCTTTTTCTCTTTTTTCTTCCAATTGTTGTGGTGTAACCCTTGTAGGTTGTGGAAGGCTAGGAGAAACAACACTTACATCTTTATATTTGTGAGGGGTAGACTTCCTTGTTGCCATAATTTTGCTTTCCACTTTGTAACAAAGCCCTTTTTCTCTTTTTTTTCTTCCAATTGTTGTGGTGTTGCTCTAAAGAAGGTGTTGCTCTTTGTATCCTCATAATGTGCTATCATTTCCTCCATGAAAATTGACCATGTAACAAGTTGTTTACGAGAGCAAAGCCCTTTATACCATAAAAATTGATCCATTTCTAAAAATTAAGATGCAATACGTACCTTTTGTAACAGTGGTACACCATGTAGATCAAAATATTACTCCATCTGTAGTATTCAATTAACCGGATCCTTTCCATCAAACTTCCTGATATCGCCTTTTCTTGATTCCAGGAGCTCGATCTTGAAATGACTATAACTCTGTACTTTCAAATCTAAAAGTTTTGTAATTATCTCCTGCAGTAGCCCTCTGAGTCCTTTTTCTAACCCAACAAGTCTGATCTGGATTTGGATCTCCAAGAAAGAGTTATGCCCAATATCCTAAGATGATTTGATTATATAATGTTTCAGTAGAGCGAAGTTGTACGACGTGCCATGTGTCACTGTTTCCACCTTTGGATCTGAAAACTATGCACGGAAAACTACAGCCCTTCCTCTTTATGTAACTTACGAAATTTCAATTTGTTGCTAAGAGAGAAAGTTATGACGATTTTCCCAAGGTCACCTGTTCAGGATATAATTCGGGAGTCATGATGACCTGATTGAGATGAAATTCTAGAGCTTGCAGAAACCATAACTTCCTCATATCATATCTCCAAAAATGTAGCGAGACAAGATCTGTTTGGAGCAAAGAAACCCTAGAATCTGAAGCTATGATACCAAATGTTATGAAACCAGCTCACAAAATGATAGAAAAGATAGATCAATGCCTTATAATTCAGCCTCTTCGAGGGGGCAACCTCCTTTACATTACATAAATGAACAATTCTTCGATGATACAAATGATAAGACCTCCTTTCTATATATAGGAGTATAAGGGGTCATAATATAATCAGAGCTGACATAACAATAATAATGTAAGGGCACAATAATAATAATAGTGGGCTTCTATGGGGCACAATAATAACAATATGGGGACTGCATGGGTACAACAATATAATAAGGGGGTTGTACTAATAACAATAAGGGGTTACACTAGTAGTATAGGGGCCTAACATAGAGATTGTAGAACAACTCACCAGGGACCAAGTTCAACAAAAGTTTCCCCTTTTCATGCAGGCACTCAACGCAATGGGGACCATTCCTTCCTAAGAGGGGAGGAATGACCCACGTGGATGTTGGTGGCAAGCATCCTATCCTACTTGGACCCCCACAACTATTTATTTCAGTTTTTTAGTTTCCTGAATTGTAGCACAATTTACTATTTTTAGCAGTTCTTTGGGTCTTAAACTTCCCGAGCCGTTTTGAGGTCCTAAAGGACATTTTTTTTGGAAATCTACTATAATTGTTTATGTGATAAAATCATCTTTTCTGTTGTAGTCCTCAGAGAGATCTTTCTAGCGGGGTATCATGCGCGTCAAAAACGGAGATAATATGACCAAGTCATGACCCCGGGAAGTTGACTGTCCAAGTAACCCCAACGGGGCCCATAAACTCATGGTGTTACATCTCCTCGGGTTATGGTTTTGGTTGTTTATGATTTGCTCTTATTGTTCAATAATAAAAAGGTCTTTGAGCCTCATTGTAATGCACTTCAGAGGTATGTAGCCTCCACATCTCTCCTTAGAGATAACTACCATCGCCCGAGCTAGTTTATTTCCATTTCTGTTTGTAAGTATATTTCAATATTTTACATTAATGAAATGACATATTATTTCTGTTGCATCTCTGTATTTATGGTTATCTCTGTAATTTTTTGCATTCCTATTTAAATTCATATCAGTGGTATTAGAGAGGTCTTCTCTTTCTCTCTTTTTCTTTGTATGTCCCCAACGAGGTTGAGATATAAGGAGTTAGGGCTTGAACTAGTCGAACCTTTACAAGACCAGCCTTGTAAATCTCGACGACTTCCCATGGCGGATGAAAAGAAAGATGAGGGGTTAGGAGATCCTATCAAAATCTTGCTCGAAGAAGCCCTCGAGAGACAAAGGAACGCGGTGATGGACAATTTTTCCCAGATCCTTCAGCAGCTACCTATGGGCGACGCATCTAATAGCTACTCTGGAAATGCCACACCCTTTAAGGTACAAGTTAACTTTGAAATCCCCATATTTGAGGGCCAAATAGATGCAGATGTCGTAGATAAATGGCTAAATCTGCTAGAAGGGTATTTTTTTGTTCATGGTTTTTACAGTTGGGAAAAGATTACTTTTGCTCTTCTCAAAGCAACCCCCCACGTCAAGGACTGGTGGGAAACCTACTGCAAGCAGAAGGATGAAATTATGAACTCACTATTTTCAGCAGAAGGAAGCTACATGCTATGTATGAGTTAAGGCCTTGTGATGCTATTATTTCTTTGGGTGATTGATTACACAAGATATCAGAGGTAGCCCTACCTATCGCCACCTCTTTGATCTCTGCTAATAAATGCAGTAAGATCATCTCTCAGACTAGGAAATTTATTTTTCGTTCCATTTCGCTCTCAAAGTAAGGGGAAGATCGTAGCCACATCCATGCCCCCTAGGAAGGGTTCCTCCACGCAACAGAAGTAGTTAGATATGATCATGAAAGAAGACAGGAACATCTTCTCCTCACCTGCAGGGGTACTGTTGCACTGTAAGGTACATTCGTTGGATCTGACTCCCAGAGCACCTCTACCCAACGGGTTGATATATCACCGCTCCATTATGGAAAATGCCAAGTACAAGCAGTGACATGATTAACATCGGGTGCCACAAAAGTTTCAAGAGGGCAACAAAGTCTGGTTGCATTTGGAGAAAGAACGCCTTACAAGAGCCCATGTTAAGCTCATACCACTCTGATATGGTCCTTACACCATACCAAGGTTGTGGGAAACAATTCTTTGGAGCACAAGATTCCCCCATTCCTTGTCTTGCACCGAGTGTTGAATGTGGATCACCCTCAACCATGCTTCCCACCATTACTGGACACATCAGAGATCACAGAACAACTCACCAGGGACCAAGTTCAACAGAAGAGTCCCCTTTTCATGGAGGCACTCAACGCAATGGGAACCATTGCTTCCTAAGGGGGGACGAATGATCTAGGTGGATGTTGGTGGCCAACCTCCTATCCCACTTAGAACCCCACAACTATCTCTTTCATTTTTCCAGTTCCTTAATTGTAGCACAATTTACTATTTTTAGTAGTTTTTAGGTCCTAAACTTCTGGAGCCGTTTTGAGGCCCTAAATGACATTTTTTTTTGGCAATCTACCGCTAGTGATTTTATAATAAAATCATCTTTTTCATCGTATTCCTCGAAGAGATCTTTTCAACGGAGGATCATGTGCGTCAAACGAAGATATATGACCAAGTCATAACCCGGGGAAGTTAGTTGTCTAACTAACCCCAACGGGACCCATAAACTCTTGGTGTTACATCTCCTCAGGTTAGGGTTTTGGTTGTTTAGGGTTTGCTCTTATTGTTCAATAATAAAAAGGCCTTTGAGCCTCATTGTAACGTACTTCAGAAGCATGTAACCTCCACATCTCTTCTCAGAGATAAGCTACCATCACCCAAGCTAGTTTATTTATATTTATGTTTGTAAGCATATTTCAATATTTTACATTAATGAAATGAGGTATTAATTATGCTACATCTCTATATTTATGGTTATCTTTGTAGTTTGTTGCGTTCTTATTTAAATTCGGATTAGAGGAGCGTTAAAAAAAATGGGTATTGGCTAGATTGATCTCAATTCTATAGGAAGCTTGGAAGTAGTCTACGATCCATTTGATCACAACTTCCTCTCATTATGGGAGTTCCCATCAAGGGAGTGCGATCAACAAATTGTTAGCGAGAGGAAGTCGGATCATTGTTGTTGAATTTGAGACCTTTGATTCAATTATAGGCTACTTTAATTTTGAGTGCACATCCTAAACCCTCAACCATAAGAAGAAACAAGAAGGGGTAGAGGAGATCTCCTTGCCAGATTCTTCTATTTGGAGAGAAAAGGGAAGGCAACGACCCATTGATAATGAATGAGACAAAATATTTAGATACTAGAGAAAGGACCCAAGGAATCCATTTTTCAGCAAACCCAAAAGCAGAAATCATATGAAACATGCATTGCCAACTTCTATCGTTGAAAGCTTTAAATAAATTGAGTTTGATAAACATTCTATATTTTTCAATGGTTTTTAGGGAGTGAATAATTTCATGAGCTAAGAGAATGCCATCAATAATCTGCTTACCTTTGACATAACTAGATTGATCAGAGGAGATGAATTGGGGGAGGATAGGCTTAAGTCTATTATCAATACATGCAAAAATGATTTTGTAAATGAAATTACATGGGTAAATGGGTCTAAAGGAAGAGGGATGCTCAACCTTGATTTCTTTTGTAGTGAGAGGTATGACAATAACATCTAATGTCAAAGACATCGATGATGTCCTTCTTGAATATTCCACCAATCTCAAAAAATCTTTATAAATTAATAACCAACAAAATTGTTTTTTTTTTTTTTGTTTTTTTGTTTTGTTTTTTTTTGTTTTTGTTTTTTAATGTAAACCCATTAGGTCCCATGGACTTACCTTTTAGCATCTCCATGATTTCGTGTTCTACCTTCATGAGCATTATCTCTTTGAGCATGGTATTATTTTGATATTGCATGAATATTGAAGGCATATTTTGAGTGATTCTTCTTATTGTTGGTCTATGATCTAGTGGTGAATCTACAATAAGGTTCTTGAAATAGGAAACCATCTCTTTTTCCATATCACGATGATTCTCTAGTTTACTCGCTTGTTGATTTTTTATACAGGAAATTTCATTGTTTTAACAATATTAGAGGATTGATTAATTAAAACAAAATTGTGTTTCTTTCTCTGTCCTTAATCCACTAGATTCATGATTTTTATCTCCATACAATCTCTTCTTGATTGAGATGTTATTCTCATTGTGCTTGAGTGATAATTTCCTTTTTTGCTAGCTCCTATGTTCTTCCTTCCCTCATTATCCTTTGTTGGGTTTCCTCTATCTCTCTATGAAGTTTCTCTTTTGCCTCATGGATATTACCAAATTCCTACTTATTCTAGATTTTTAGCCTACTTTTAATATGTTTTAACTTGTTGTGAAAATTTTGTGCAAGGATCCCATAGCTAGTGGGAGCATCCCTCCACCATTTTTCAATGTTTTTCCTAAAGGAGGGATGGAAAATATAGAAAGCCTCAAGTTTGAAAGGTTTGTTTTTCAGGCTGCCCTTCCAATCAATATTCAAAGCTATCATCCAGTGATAAGAAACATAGCTTGGCATCATTGAGGCTTCTGTTGCAATCCCTACAAGGATAAACGATTATGAGATTAAAAAATGATCTAATATGGAGGTGATTTGAGCCTCTCATCCTCTACTGTTATTCTATGTATGGATTCCATTTGTGTTTTCCCGGTTTACAAATTTTAAATTCTCTATCATATCCCTAAAATGAATAGAATCTTCATCAAGTATTTGTAATCCCCTTTTACCTAGCTACATATTTTATAATGTTAAAATCTCCTCCAATATCTAGTGTGAGCCTTCACCATCCCATTTGTGTTCTACAAACTTTGAATAAAATTGAATCTTGTCTCTTAGGCATTGGTTCCATAAACAATAGTGATGTACCCATAGGCTTCTGATCCCACCTTCTAAAATTTTAGTATGAGAGTTCTTTGAGTGGCTATGGAATTTGATCTTCTAATTTCCCTAGGATTTCAAAATATGTCCAAGCCTCTCGAGACATCACACTCATCCACTACTATCACTTGACAAACCTTCTAGACTATATTTGCAATTCTGTCAATTTATGTGCCACCACATTTTGTCTCCTAGATCATTATTACTATTGGATTTCTTTGAATGAATTTATGCTTGAGAAGTCTATGATTTGATTTGTCATTTAGACCTCTCAGATTCCATGAAATAGTTTTCATTGGTAACTCTCAGGGTTGGCTGGAAGGATTTTATCATCAGAGTAATCCTCCCAAAATTTTCTAATAGTTTTCCCATTTCCCGAGTCAACTGCCTATTACTCTTTCTTCCTATTTTCTTTTCATCCTTGACAAATTTGTATTTTCATTGTGATTAGTTTTTTTTTTATCCCTAATGAATAAGAGATTGGGTATCAATTAACTTTGGGGTTTTGATGTAGATTCCTATGGGATTTGATGTAGGCATTTAAAATAAGTTCCACTTCTTTGTCTAATATTGATAAAGGTTGTTTGTTTTTACAAGATGCTAATATCACTTAGAGGTCAATACTCTTGAGCTCCATCTCTTTGACCTCCTCTGTTTCTATTGGTTCTTCTTGATCTTGGGTCATATCCTCATCTTTATGATTTTGTTTTCAATTTGATTTGTAGTTTCCTTATCTTGGTTGTATTTTCTTGATTCCCACATGGTTCCTAGCATGGATTTCCTTTATGTCCCTCTTTTTCTACCTTGTTGTTTATTGGATCAGGATTCGAGTTCAATAAGGTTAAGTATTTGTTGGTTTCTTTGGTGTTGTCCTCAAAGGTACCTCCATTGAATTTTCTATCTTTTGTTCTTTTGTTTGTTACTTTCTCAAACCCTTCTTGACCTTTCTCTGTCTAAGGCTTCTTAGGTTATCAATTGAGATTTAGAGGGAATTATCTGAGAATATGCCCATGGTCATGATATCTTTTGCATCTAAATGGAATGTGTTCATAATCTAAGGGTTGATCCATAGATTGTCTTGGTATCTAAAGCATATGTTGGCTGGCAGTGTTTGAGACACATTCATATACACATAGATGCAACCATATGACATACACCATCCTTGATTTGTGGCTTCTAAGCAAATGATAAATGTTCCAAGGGAATTACCTATCCCTTCTAATATTTATTGGTCCCCTAATTTCCAGGGTAGAGAATACAATCTAATCCAAGTTGGTGTTATTATAAATTCCTTCTTATAATTTCTAAATTGTTTTGTCTAGAATCTCATATATAACCCTGTTGAGTTGAAGAAGTATGGTCCATTATGGAAAATTATGTTTATGTCCTCGAGATTATTGAATATTGTTGTGTAAAATCCTTTGGATCCTATATTTTATTCTACATCTTATTTAGGTTGTTGATTATTCTAGATCCACCATATTAGATCTCTCTCCATTGGCCAGATCCCCATAAATTTATTTATTAAGGCATGATATTACATATACTAGATCTTTTCTACAATTCATGGAGACGTTATTCCACATTTTGGAACTTTTTAAACTTAGGATTTGCATGTTCATGTCTTTTTATAAATTCCTTCATAAAGTCCTCCTGTTTGTTTCTACATTGCCTCAAGAGAGGGACTTGACATGTTGTTGGTTTTTGGTGGTTGATCATACCCTTGGCTTCTACAAGAGTTGGGATTGCTAGATATGCAACAATTATGGTTGTGCTTCTTCTACCACATTTTGGTAGGATGAGGTCACTCCTCGTCCTCTAGAGGGAGCCATTGCAAACTTCGAGGCTAAACAAATCTCTTTAAACCCTAGAACTTTGCCCTATTGTTCGTCGTTCATTCCATTGGTAAGGTTTTTGTTCAAATCTCTATAATTCCCTTTTAAATAATCATAAATTTTTTATTATTATTCCTCATCATATTGAATTGTAGCATTTTGAATATGCTTTGTATCTTCTAATGATGAATCTTCTACTCATGAATTCACTGTAAAAAGCTATATTATTATCCTCTTTCTTGCATAGGAGATTGCCAAAAATTTATATTTCACATTTAAAATGAATGTCCCCAGTATTTCCATCTAGTTAGAGCCTAGAACTATGTTAATACTACAAAAACTAGAAAAATATGCAACACTTATTTGGGAAATGAATTTAAAGTCGTCGATCGATGAATGTAAGTCACGAACATTGAATTCCCTATTGTCATTAATGACTTCCTTTGTGGATATGCTTGACTCTCGAATTAATTATGACATCTCTATATTTTTCCTCTTTGTATAGATACATATTAATGATAATATCATTTCCTTGAATAACCGCTTTGAGTTTTAATAATCCAAAGTTAGATAACAAATTATACTACCAATATTAGTAATCTTTTCATACTCCTCTTTATTAAAATCATAATTTTTAAAATATTCCACACAACTTCAAATTGATGTAACCATCTCCCACCCCCTTGTAGCATCTAAGGTTGTGACTTAATCTCCATGTTATATTATGAATATTAGGTTATAACATACTCATTTTTCAAAGTTTTCAAAACTTAAACTGATACTACCATTGCATTCAACTCGTCGAGAGATTTATAGCAATATATTTTTTTATTATCTCAATCCAAGTCCCATATTGAAAGTTGTGCCCATTAGAAGTTTGGCTCATTAAAAAGGGCCAGATTGTCACTATAGCACCAAGTACCTCCCATGTGGCCTCCAATGGCCCACATGGCACTTCCACGCTAACACCATGTGGGCCCGCAAGGTGTTCTCACCATGACAGATTAAACACTCTGCATGATTATAACATTTGGTTGTTATATAAAAAGTTCAATGACTAAGGGTTGATTTGGGAACCCATAGGTCCATGTCATGTCAGACCAAGTTCCTTCGACCTTACCTTATATTCCATCCTTTACAAAAAACCCAGTGGCTTGAAAGTCTGTGAGCTCAATGGGGCCTTCCTCAACCCACTTCATACCGAACCCATTCTCCACTACCCTTTTCGAAAGATTGAAGGGTTACGTGTTAATGGAGTTCGCTCATTTACATCTCATGAGGTTATATCCCCCCCAACCATGACTGAAGCTCTTTGTTGATCCTATGGCTCGATGGCCTAAAGGCTTGAGCGCTCTCTGGGGTCCATGAGATATGCATCGTATCATACTAGACCTTTCCTACTCATCCATGTATTTAACTCTCATATAGACCTGACAACACAATGGTTTGGTGGCAGGGTTCCATTCTATAGGGTTTTGTCCAGAGCCCATTACTTCCTTTCACACATTTGGTTATCATTCCATTACTACCAACCCTCTTGCTTACGCGATATTTCAAGGTGTCTACTCATCTAGTGGCGAGGTTCCACTGGGCTGGGTTCCACTACCAGATTGACCCTCTTGTTCTTCGGTGCACATTCTATAAATTTCCATCTATGGCCAACAAGCCGATGGCTCGTGGCCATTGTGGGGACCACTCGGCATGGTTCCATAGGGGAAAGTTTCTTCCTTTGGTCCCTAGGTATTGAGCCTTGCTCACATGCTTAGATATTGAGCCATGTTTCTCTTTTGGTCCTGACAACCATTAGAATGCTAGGTTGTTGGATTTAACTCTTGGTCGATTTCTATCGTACACTATAGGATTAGAACACTTTGGACCTAAAAATGGTTCAACTAGTCCTGAAAACTGATACAACATCAATTAGGGGGGTTGTCACAAAATAGCAAGGGGTGATTTCCCCATGCCTGACCCTTTGAGTCTTGCGACTGAAGGGTCTTAGGATTGGATCTCAAAATTCTATGAATGTGTACATTAAAGTGGCTACCCGAGATCACCAAATGTTAAGCTTATAGTAAACAAAAGGGGTGGATGCGCTGACTTCTATTTCTTTGCGTGATAACCAGTACCAGGGCTCAAAGTCCTAGATCCTTGGTCTCTACATGCTAACCATTAATAGAGGATAGGTGCCTTAACACCAAACACACATTTTTGAGACAAGAAGGGGGTAAGGATCCGATACCAAAATATACACAAGTTGCAATGTTGTGCAAGGAAAAAATTACCAGTCACTCCCGTTTTACTAACTTACAACAAACTAGTTAGAAATTCTAAGAGGAATGTGTTTATTAACTCAACTGGGTGCAAGCATACAAGTATTGATAATAATACAAGATGAGTTACAAACCCTCTAATAACCAATATAATTCAAATGAGGCAATAAGCTATTTCATTTCTCAACTATAATAGACAATTGAATGAGCACAAGTATGCAATTTATCACATCAACCATGATCACAACATTGGACAACACAATCCAACCATTTATTAGATTCATAACATATAATACATCATGCTAATCATGAACATAACAATGATCTTCATCATTCAGGAATTCAATAACATTCATGAATATATAAGAGCTCATACCATACATATGCAATTCATGAAACATCATAGTTCATAACTCAAATATATAACTACAATAAAATTATATGAGTATGTTAATATGGATGGTAACTAAAGGAGGTACTTCCACCCCCCTCCTAACCATAGGCCAACTACACAACGCATTTATTGCAACTAACCACCTCCGAGCCAGATTCAAAGTCTAAGGCAATACTTGCTCATGGAAATTGCACCAAAGGTTTGGTTAAAATCTCAGAAGATGGAGTCTATTACGAGGTGGTTTATCAACTACCCTCTAAAGCACCACAATGAACCACTCATTCTCTTGAGTTCATTCACATGGATTCACCCAAGGTCTAGATGGGTTATTGCTTAGTTTAAGAGTTGGAATCCATTGTCCATGTGGTTTATCAACTGTATTTTCATAGCAAGCACCACAAAGGTCTACAATCTATTGTCCAAGTGGTTTATCAACTCCTTAGCAAGCACCATAGTGGCTCAGGTTGCCTTTTGTAGGTGGTTTATTAGTTATACGACAAACAACTCAGTGATTTAGTCATCCACTAAGCTTCCCACTAACCTCACAAGCTTAGACTACTAGTTTAGTGGCCTCAAACATAAAATCACAGGGAATATCACCCATAATCATAGAGTTCTAGTTCATGCATAGGTATCAACAATTAAATTTGTCATATTTTGGTCTTATTTTCATGGCTCCATCAAATTCATGCACTCTGATGAGCCCCAGAAATGGGTAATTATATGGGATCATTTTGCCTTATAACTTAGCTTAATCCACCATTATCATTAATTTATTGCATGTTTTTGATTATATTTATGCTAATAGAGTGAGTTGGGTTAGTCATTATGCTATGAAGTCTAATGTGTGCTTTACGCAGATTTTTGGTCAAATTTGAGACAAAGTCAAAGGTGTAATGAGCATTTGACAACCAATATTCGAGGAAGACAAGGGAGAGGATTGATAGGACGGTGTCCACCTCATTAATGACTCCCTACTTCGAATCCTTCTTCAGAAAGCTCGGAGCACAAGCAACCACATCAATGCATCAAAGGGGCAGCCAAGCAAGTGAAGAGTAACTATTGTCTATCTCAAGTCTTGGGAGCCAAGCCTCCTCAATTTTAAGAGAACTATTGGGATTTCCAGTTGTATAAATAGAGAGGCCTAGGGCCTCATTAGGTTGTTGGATGTTAGTCAAAATTTGGCACTTTTGTTGCAGCTCTTGCTCAACTCATTTCGAGCTTACTTTTGTGAATAGTTTTAAGTAATGTGACTATTATTTTGATAATGAAGATGAAATATTTTCTAAGCCAGCACTGAATTCTTTCAGAGGGCTGAAGCTCTTAGGTTAGGGCCCAACCCAAGCTGCCCAACACCTCTTGTTTTGTATTTCTATGTCTTGTTGCAGTTCATGAATTAGTTGTTGTTAGATAGACTTCTTCCTTAGTGAATAGGTTGCTTTTGGTGTTTTACATAGTTTTTTCCATTTGAGTTTGCTGAAGTAGGTTAAATAGTGATAAGAGAAAGACACAAAACAGCCCTCAACAGAGCCTTGACCTCCTTTCCTCCCTTTGGGGCCATGAATTAAGGTCAAGATCTGCTTGCTGCCACAAAACACAATTTTGCCTTCTCCATGCAATTTCTAGTGTTCTAGTTTGATTTAGAGGTTAATGCTTTGCCTCAGATCCATTTTTCCATACTCATTTATGTTTCTACAATAAATCTCTTTCCATGCTTTCCTTTCCATATAGCATTGTTCAACATTTTGTTTTCCTAGATTAGAATTTAGGTTAACATGAAGTATAGTTCTGCTTTTTTGGTGCAGCTAGTTCCTTTTCGTGCTCAGTTTCAATGTTTGATTTGCAGCTCTCCTGCTATACATCTCTGCTCATAATAAGTCAATAAATCGGCCATCACCATCTCTTTTGCCACATGTTCCACAGCTCATTCACAGCCCCTCATAAATCTGCCCTAATTTTCTGCGCTTTTCTCATAAACTTTCCTCCCTTTCCTTGAACAAATCCAACCACCTCTCTCTTTCCTAATCCTCCCCGATGAACCTCAGACACCTTAACACATCCTTCTAGCCCTCAGCTACCCTTTCCAAGTGAATAGGACAATAGACAATGATATGGTTAAAAGGTATCCCTGCCGAGACTATGGACGTTTGCTGGCAGCAGAGGCTCTACCTATGGCAAATGAGTTAATTTTAATAGTTGGATTGGAAAAGTCTCCTATTTTATCAATATCAACCAATAAGTGCCAATTTGAAAATCTGGAATGTATCTATTTTCAACAAGAGAGGAAATTAGCGAAGAAATTTTTGTTTCCTTAAAATGCAACGATATCTAGTTATATTAGAAATTTCCTTTTTGAATAAAATTTCTATTATGAAAAAGTTTAAGTATTTCTATACTATTCAGAGATAATTGCTTCTCCCAGGGAATCGCCAATTGTTGTGCCCTACAACACCCCCCCATTTCATATCATTAAAATTCCAAAAAATATAATGTGAAATGGGTCCCTTTTTAATTTTTGTTTCAAATTGGTATCAATTTAAAGTTCTATTTCGCAAAGAGGCTTTTTAATAAAACCAATCAAAAAACCCCGATATAAAACGATTTACTTTTATCATTGCGATAAAGCGATCGCAAGATCGCATATCACAATGACGAAGAAAACACAATGTAAGGGACCTATTGGTTTTCGCCGATGCGAAATCGCTATCGGATATCGGCAAAGCATAAAGTAACACGAAGTAATGATCCTTGCTAATATGCGATGTGAAATTGGCAATCGGCAATCGGCAATAGCATCTAAAGCACAACTAAGCTTATCCTCATCCGATGCGATGCGATATCGCTATCGGAAATCGGTGATTCACCATGCCCTCATCCTAAGCGGTACTACCAGCGATACCCGACGCGATGCGATATTGGATATCGGCGATCGGGGATTCCAAGAAAAACCAATACAATAACTTAGCATTTCCCCGATGCCCGATTTCGCAAAAGGTAAATGGCACATTTCTCAAGGCAACAGTCATAAAGGCAGTTTGATTTGATTTATTCGTAATTAAGGCCATATCCTTTGGAAAAGCTACTCATCCGTGTTCAAACCGCCAAATCGCCCTCAACATGCTTCAAATAAATCATTTATCCATTAATCGAAGCAATTGTAATTAATGAGACTGACAGGCCGTAATGACCATTTAATAAGAAAAACAGGCTTGAAGCCATCCACGTATTTGATCCTAAGGCCACCTTAAGTCGATTAATTACTGTGAATGCGCCAAGATATATATATACTTCATTCTGTTCGATTCATGATATTTTTGCATGTGTTGTGCTTATCTTTCACTCTGCGCATAATTCTTTCACAGAAACAAAAGAAAGTGGAATGGGAAAGAAATCCAAGAAGACTACAATGCCTACTTCTCCCCCAGCCGCAGGGCTAACTGTCGCTAATCCAACTGGGAAGAACAAAGGACTAATATCATATACAACATGCTTAGGACTCTCCAAGACCACTTGGCAGGGGACTTATAATTTGATTGAAGTCGAAGGGCCAATGGTGACCGAAGTGGAAATTTTATGCGATAATACCAGCAAATCTGATGCCAATCTAAAAGACTTGGCTGACTCCTTCTTACACAGAATAGCGGCTCGGGAGCAGGTTCTTCCTTACACAGATGTGGTAAGGTGGGCACTCCAAGAGCTCCCAATTATCGATAGACTGTTTGAATCTACGGATGGGAGGGTTTTCGGTTCGTTTCGAGCTGAAAACCTAAGGCTAATGTATCACCTGCCACGAGAAGAGAAGAAGTATAATGCTGCATTTTTGGAGAAGTTTCGAGAAGAAAACGAGACCGAATCTGAACCTATTCGAGGATGGAGACAGAATGCAGCAAAACACAAGCATGAAACCTCGGGCAAGTACTCAGTTGACTCCCTGTGTTCACCTTACTGTTATGCTGGAATTATGATGTGTAGGCTATGGGGATTTCATGACTCTGCCAATATCACCATAGAAATGTTCCCCCTAATTGAGGCCGCATGCAGTGGAGAAATCATGGACTGGGCGGTCATATTGTCCGACAAGTTAGCCAAAGCCATTCTTGACTTCAGGTCTGACTATTGTGTCACAGAAAGGGTCATTCTGCCATTTTACTATAGTGCATATATTATGGATGTGTTGTGTTTTAATTCTGAATTTCCTGTACTAGGATGGAGGTGGACGTCGCAAGACCCCACACCCATTCACATATATCATCGAAAACTTTGGAAGACTAGTTATAAGCACCACCTGTACCAAATCTACAACGGTTTTATGTTACCGATTCATTATTTAATTTTTAATAAGCCTGCCCCTAAAATATCCGAGCAAGCAGTTGTAGATTTGACTGCAGTAGCGAGTTGGTTTGGGGAGGATAAATTCACTTATATCAGAGTTTTTGGCAGTCAGGCTAAGCCACATGTGCTACCACTCTACATCCCTGATAAGTTACTTGCCAGGGAGGTAGCCTATCAAATCAACGCTGAAGGGGTTACCCAAACCCTGAAAAGAGCTAAAAAACATGTTTGGCCTTCTTTTCCATTGCAGATTGGAATGTATACCCTGCATGACATCAAGCATGCAGAGAAGGAAGCCGAGAAAATGAATTTTCTCACCCTGGCCACTCTGCCAAGGAGGCAGTATGATCCAAAAAAGATCGCTTACAACGTGCTCGACCAGGCCAAATTGGCCAAGGTCAAGCACAAAGAAGACAAATTCGAAGACTTGTTCACATCAGCCGAATCACTGTATCAAGTCAAATCGCTTGCCCGAAATGTTTATAATGATGAAGGACTAGTTGAGTTTAACAGAATCAGAGAACAGAGGTTGCAAACTCTGCCTCTAGACCTGTTAGCAACTGTACCGACAACAACCAGGGCAAGCGAGTCTGAACAGCGACATAATACACCACCTCCTACTACATCAAAACAGCAGGAGGAGACGCATAGCCAAAGGCAGGAGGTAACTCAGGAAAATGCACAACAACAAGAAGAAACCCAAGCAAAGACCTAAGAGGAGAGCAGCTCTAAAGGTAACCATGATCCATTAGTTGATCCGAATTTGCTCCAGCAATGGAATCAATTTAGTACAATCATCAATAACTTAGAGTGCTCAAAAGATGATGAGGTTTCAAAGGAAGGGGATACACAGGAAGCGACATCAAAACCAGTTTCAGGTGAAACCAGCGGCCCACCCAAAACAAAAGAACTAGAGATAATTCCTAAAGATCCAACGGGAGAGATCGTTTTGCAAGTTGAAGAGATCCCCCCTTTAGATATATTTTACAGCCCCAAACATAAGGCCGTTGTAAAGTGACAGAGGAAAAGGAGAAGAACTGATCAACCTTCTCCATTCCCTGAATTGACAGTAACGGGCAATGTTGTATGGAAAGAAGAATTCAACCCCTCCGATGACTTAACCAAGCTATCACAGTTCACTGGAGCATATTCGACGGCGACTATTGATAAAGCAACGGAGGTGAGTAATTTGTTGAAAGCAAAGGATCAGGATATCTCTTCACTACAGGCGAGACTATTAGAAGTACATCAGAAGGCAGAGCATACCGAGAAAGAATTGCTAGTACAGCAGCAGAACAATAACCAACTAGTCAAGCAATTACAAGAGCAAAAACAGAGGATAGATGAAGGCGCAATACAAAGGCAGAAGGAGCTATCAGCGGCACTGGAGCAGTTAAGAATATCGACTGAGGGAAAAATAAAAGCAAAAGATGAACAAATCATTCAATTGACCACTAAAATTGAGCAAATGAAAAATCTCCCTAAGATAGATGAGTTTAAAGCAGAAGCGCTCCAGCTAAATAAAGGATTGATTAATCAGGTTAAGGTGTTATGTCAACATCTCATACGAGCAGAACCATTGTGCGAATTGTCAGCGTCTATAAGCGAAAAGGTAGACAAAGCAAGGGCCGACTTGGATCAGGCAGAAGAAACACTGACAAACTTTATAGAATGGTAGGATTCAGATGTAGGTCGAGCAGCTAATCTACCAAGAATTCTAGAATCGCACAAAGAAATATTGTTCACAGAATGGCAATCACAACTGATGAAAGCAGAAAGAGCGACTTCCAGATGCAGGAAAATCAGTGGAAATTTAATTGAATTAGTAAATAATACATTGTATTTATCTAACACAATTTCCCAATGCACTCTAGGTCAATTAACAACATAAAATATATTGGAGCATTCATGCTATCTGGACTTGGAGAAAAGCGCAAGATTGATCGCTGGAGTCAACAGTCTGACATGGGATGCATATTGGTTCTTTTTAATCAAACCATACAGCCAAAGAGCCGTCTTGAAGTGTCTAACCGATGCTGTCGGTTATATTATACCTGACATCCAGGATGCCACCTTCGCCGCCCAATTCGGTTCACGCCTCAACAAACCGCCAGAAGTAGAACCAATGCTCACGATAAGCTAGCTAAGGTTTAAGGGCAAACAACCTGAGGCATGACTCATTTCACCCACTGCCAGATCGCCCCTGAGAAGTAGACCAGATTTACTGATACCAATTTAGTAGGATTTTGTTTCATAGATATTTTTAGTTTAGTAGTATTTAAAGACCCTTTCATGCATTTAGAAGGGGTCGTAAAAGTTTTGTATATGACTTAAACCCTGAAGTTGCACTATTGTACTTCAGGGATATTGTTTTATGAAACTTGACCAATTATTCCGAATTTGATGAGGAAAGATTTTATGCAAATGTGCACTATTGTCATTGTTTGAAAGCATTTCTGTGTTGAAGAAGGAATTTTAAATAGCGATTGATATTTCGGATCGATCTACAGCTCACATGGTACTATTATCTGCGTCTGTATTCTTTTTCGTTATATGAATTGTTATTGAAATCGCTCTTGCTATTATCGCTTATATATATATGTGTGTTTTTCACAGCATTCCTTATACATTCCACTATTGGTTGTCTATCACATGCTCTACTTTCAGACGTATATATGTATCGATGATATAAACAGTGAATGTAGTAATTTGTATTTATCGCTTCATTGTGACTATTCATGTGAAGCAATCTTTGAATGATTGAACATCTTTTATTTATTTTACAGAGTCATCTATATGCCTGATAAATAGATAAAGATTATTTAACGCTACATTCTGAATGAATAAGTTGTTCCCGGGATTAGTATTAGTTTTCCTATTTTGTCAATAGAATAAGTCATTCGCCTATCAGTTAAGCAATTTATTCATCACCCATCCATCCCTTTTATTTTCATTATCGGGAAACTGGTCCCGTTATCTCCAGTCGGAGCCACCATTCCAAACGGAAAAGGAGCTGTACTAAGGTCCGGACCGGGTGGTTATCCCCGATGTTGTGACAACGATTTCTGAGGCCTCAACAGGATCTTACGATTGATCGTTCCGTTGTCACTTCTTGGTTGGTTGATTCCTTATTAAGTCTTTGAGCTCCCTCTTGGATTATAAGTGTCAAAGTCACCTTCTTGCAAATCCTCAATCTACAAGAAGTTCATGAGCATATTATTTTATGCAATCTTGTAAAAGCATAGCATAATCCATCAATATTGTGCTTGTGAAATGATGAACCCATGTCAACAGCCAATGTGCACTTTCATTAACATTCCCTCACTTTTGGTTGTGATTGTACTTTTGTTTTGATAAGTTTTCTAAACTGTCACTCTTATGTGCTTTCACTTTCCTGGGTGTCGCTTTCATTTTTTAGACTACCACCTCTGCTTTATTTCACAGTCATTTGCATATTACAAGTGTCATTCGCACATTTCTCTTTATATAGCAAACGTCATCTTTTGGCATGGGAAGTGTTGTTTATCATTTAAAGTGTATTTTTGGCTTGTTTCAAGGGGAAACTTTGTTGTTGATTAGTCATTCTAGTCATGTATACATGTTTTACTCTCATTCCCAATTTTCCATGCACTGTTACACAAGTGTTGTCACTTTTTTCGCAAAGTGTATATTTTGTATCACACTTGGAGAGGTATGTTGCATTGTTGTTGTTCTCATTTTTTGAGTGATAAATGGTGTGTCTTTGATTGTTATAAGTGTTTTATCATGATCTAGTTTTGTCTCTGCTCGCTTTAGCATCACTGTTCCCACACTTAGCCTTATCTAGAAAATTGCATTACCGTGCAACTTGACTTCACTCGACCTTCCTAAAATGTGCATTGCATAGTCTCAACCCTCAAGCCCTAACCTTGCCTCTCGGAACTGTGCACTACGCAGTCTCAGTGTTCATTCTGAGTCCTTTAGCTCCAAAACTGCGTAATCCTTACCTCTAGCTAGCCTTCTCTACGCACTGCGTAGTCTCAAGCATCAAGCCTCGACGTTGAGCTCTTGAACTATGAAACTATTCAATCACTTGGCTTATATCTCTTTACAAATGTGCATTGGGAAACTTCAATCCTCAAGTCTCCAGCCTGAGGCCTTGAACCAATCAAATGTGTAATCTCTCATCATGTCCTCCTATCTAAACTACACATTAGGCAACTTCAAGCCTCAATATTGACCTATTGAGTTCCTCAACTCTGCAGTCACTTAGTCAATGCCTTCAAAACTATGCATTATGTAGTCTCAAGCCTCAAGCCTCGAGCTTGAGCCCTTGGTTCCCTCAACTTCACATTCCCTCTACCCAATCCTCTAGAACTATGCATTGTGCAGTCTCAAGGCTCAAGCCTCCAACCTGAGTCCTTAAGTCCCTCAACTATGCAATCCTTTGACCCTGGCCATCCTGAATTGCACATTTTGCAGTATCAAGCCTTAGTCGTGGACCTTGGCCTCTATAACTGTGCAATCCCTAAGTAATTCACTCAACAAATCACCAACTCTAGCCCTAACAAGTGATTTCATGAAGCATCTTAGGCTAGGGGTTTATCAGACTATTGTCCTCTTGTTATGGGTGGAATATAGTCACAGGTATTCTATTATGTCATGACAAGATGATGATGAAGGAGATGGAGAAGGAGAACATGTTAAAAGACACCTAAGGCGTTGAGGAGATAAGATGATCATCAGGTTAGAAGATGAAGGAACATTGGATTACAATATAATACTAAAGATCATGACCGCATGAAGACTCCATATGATTCACAACCCTTTGGAGGGAAGATATGAAGAACACAACATTTCTTTCATGAAGATGAAGTATTGGATACATATTTGATTGAAGACAAAGCAGTAAGAAGGACAGATTGGCACTGCCACATCATCATGTAGTCCATGTCATCAGTGTCATGTCATCATTTGTGGATTATTTAAATTCAATATTGGAGATGTAATGTAAAGTGGAAGTCCAAGAGTCATCCATGTAATACAAAAAGTCATGTAGCAAGTTGAAATGTCATTGAGAAATCCAACAGTTACGAGCGTAATCCAAGAGTCACAAAGGCGGTGAATAGTCACCCCATTTGTTATATATACACCCTCATTTCTCATGTAAAGTACTTTCCACGTTGGCTCCTCCTACCTAGCATTAGAGAGGAAGATATTTGTTTTGGAGGAGTGAGTGATTACTCTAATGATCCACTATTGGGGCTAGTGGTGTTCACTATCTTGATGTATCTTGAAACTTTTACTTAATTCATAAGCTCATTAAGCCAAAATGCTTTCATGCATATATCATGAATATTTTAAGACTATTCTATGAATGTTTCCTATGTATGTTGTTTTCATCTATACTAAGGAGATTGAACTATTTAGGAGGCTTCGGTAATCATATTGTTGAAGGTGTGTTGTATTTGATTTAACAATCATTGCTTCCTTATGAAATTTTTCATCGGTTGACCAATAATTCCTTCATATGTATATGCTTGTGTGCCTTTTCTAGAATAACACTATTACTTGTCTTTAAAGGGTCCACTTTTCTCTTCCCTTTCATTAGAAGGACCTTGATACTTTCTGCAGTTGAACATTTCACAAGGAATTCAAACTTGTTGATCTAAAAATACTTGTGTATTACTCCCTTGTGCTAAACTTTGTAGCCAAGGTAAATATACAAGGATACATGGAAATCAGGCCAATATTCCAGATGGGGCTCCTACTCCAAATGGTGTGAGGTCTAATTGGGACTTCACATTAGGGAGACCCCCTTAGTTGACAGATTTCCAGCATCATCAACAGACATGCATCAATATCTTGACACTCCATTCCTATTTCTTTCATAATGGCATATAAGTTTTGGTATTTGCAAGGTAACTTATTTGAAGACGGTAACATAAATTCACCTAACAATCTAGTACAACATAAAATATCACTAATTAGTGTAAAGAATATTAATCCTAAATATTGAATTCTTATTTTAGACCTTAATTAACACAACAGAAAAGGAAAAACAATAAACCTTTCATGTGATGAAACATATTAAATTATACCTTAGGATCTATGTCATACAAGTGTTTAAAAAACCATTCCACTAACATTAATGTTGCAGAGAGAATATTTTCTCTTGAGCCTTCATAAAGTGGTGTCCCTACCTTCACTAGCATAAATTAATCATCGCAACTAATAACATCATCATTCTCATGATTTCCGAACAAGTCTTGGATCAATTCATTTGTCTCATCATCTTGAACTATGTTATTATTGTCATCTTCAACCATGGGATCATTATCTTGATATTAAATATCCTCTCAGTGTTCCTCAACTTGTATAACATTATTATAGTACTACTACTTGGCGCATTTGAATCATAGTCGCTATGAGGCCACCATAAATTTATAATAATTACAAACAATTACATGAAATTATTCTACAGAACAAATTCTATAACAATAATTTATTTTAAAAATATGATTATAATATAAATAAAATATATATAATGATTCATAAATAGCTTACCACAGGATGATATTCATTACCCCTTTCAATGTGCCCATTCTTCCTACAATGTCTATCAACTATAACATATGAAATTTTTTGTGGAAAT
Organism: Pinus taeda; assembly: GCA_000404065.3. Classification (NCBI taxonomy): domain Eukaryota; kingdom Viridiplantae; phylum Streptophyta; class Pinopsida; order Pinales; family Pinaceae; genus Pinus; species Pinus taeda. The sequence goes on from APFE030711804.1 coordinate 35,610, forward strand.
GTGCATATGCAAAGAGTGCAAGAACAATAAAATTTCCCATCATCAACCTCTAGCTGATTAGTTCCCAATCTAATGTTTTTTTCACATTCTTCCCAACCAAAAAAATTATATGAAACAATTTTTTTTCACTAACGAAAAAGACCTTACAACCTTTCAGAGTTATTGTACTTATAGAACATATGATGCAACATCTCTTACATGCGGAATATTTATATATTTATTTATCGTTGGAATTCCAATGTTAGATGACTAGTCAAACAAATGGTTAATTTGTCATCGAAATGTCGACTCCATATAGATTTTACATCAAAATTATGGTATATTATAGAACATTCATATAGTCATCAGAAGGAATATGCCATATGTTGTCAGAATCTTGACGCCCTAAAGATAGGTTGTCAAAATTCCGACGAACACGGGGACTTTAAACAAACAAAATTAGGAAAATGATAGTTTTCTTGTCGTTTGCGATAGTATGGGCCATATTATCAAACTATGTCATCAAAATTGAGTCCTATATGTTAGAAAATTAAATATTACAGAGCAATGGAACACATAAAATATTGCAGAAATATAAACACAGAAAACACACAAGACAAGAGAGACACAAATATACGTGGTTCACCCAGTTTGGGCTACGTCCACCTCGAACAGCCAGTCCTTCCTTTCTATTATCCAGCAAAATGAAGAGACACAACCTACATCAAATCCGCTGTAATATCCTCTGTTTTCTCTCACAGTCTCACCTCTCTGTTTCTCGCTCACACAGAATACACATCTATCTCACAGCCTCAAATACAATGCCCTCATACAAAGAGAGGGGGTTTCCTTCTAGGGCAAAAAACCCTAAACTAAACATAAGTTCTACCGTCAGATCATCCGCCTAATGAACGGCCCAGATTGACTAGAAATTACTATACTTTTACAAGCAAATTTACATCTGTTTTTAGCTTCGGGGGCGCTGCCCCTGAGCCCCCGCCGGGGGACTGCTGGCCCCCGGACCCCCCCCGCACACCCCTGCGTGGAGGGGTGTACAAAACTTCCTGGGGTATACATCCGGCTGAAACAAAGACCTCTGAACAATCATGCTCCACACACAACAATCTCCCACTTTGGGAATGATTGTAGCAACTCCATCACTGCTTCATTTGCTGGAAAATGACTCCTCTCTTGGACTTGGCTGTTTCTCAACTTCATCGTCATCCTTGAAGACCAATTGAAACTGAGCATGTTCTTAGTTTCTCCCTGGTTACAACTTTTGTTAGCATATCTGCAGGATTCTGGCTAGTGTGTATCTTTTCCAGCTTCAACTGTCCATCTTCCAACATTGATCGTATGAAATGGTACTTGAGCTGTATGTGTTTAGTCCTGGAATAAAATGTTGAGTTCTTTGCAAGATGAATGGCACTTTGGCTATCACTGTATAACGTGCCCTTATCATGCTCCTTACCCAATTCACCCATAAACCTTTGTAACCAGATCATTTCTTTACTAGCCTCTGTACAACAACATACTCTGCTTCTGTTGTTGAAAGTGCAAC